>APFE030296866.1:0-11972 GCA_000404065.3 Pinus taeda
CCAGCCACTATTCTTCACCAGTTTCCGCAGCTTCAGCCTTGAGGAGAAGGCTAGTCTTAAGGGGGAGGGCATGTTAGGGTCCCACCCTAACCCCCTTATTTATGTCATGGGATCACGTCATAGTCAAGAGTCAATAAAGCCCATATTAATATTTGTAAGTGGTTAACCCGCAATTAATGGCGGGACCAACCACAGTTAGTTGCAAATGGGCAGTAGTATTAGATAGAGGGTAAATGGGCGGTAGTATTAGATAGACGGTATTAATAAAACCCACGGTATTGGCCCGTGGTATTGCATGTATGAGTCATATATAAAGGATAGAGACTCCCTGCAAGGAGTATCGTGTCTTGTTTTGTAATCGAGATCTGCTCTATTGGAGGTTTCCCCCTCGAAGAGGCCTGTGAACATTTCTCTCTGAGAAATAAAATCATTGCTATTCGGTGTTCTGGGTATATTTTCTTCGCATATTCTGTGTTCTGGGTATCTTTTCTTCGCATATTCTCTGTTCGGTATTACTTTGTAGGTTAAGAAGCATAACACTTACCTTCCATCTCAACTATGGAAGCCTAATGGTCATTATGTCTATTGTCTAGTGTTGCATAAATCCCGATCATGCTACGAGCTATGTCTCCTACTATTTGAGCTTCCTGAGTGTGGTACAATTGTGGACCAATGTCCTTATGTTGTGGAAAATATCTTTTGCAATGGTTTTCTCTGCATGTCCAACATTTTAATGGCTCTTTTGACTCTCCTCAACTTTATCCTCCCAAGACTTGATTGGTACAATTTCTATCTATTGCATTGTTCCTTTTTTGTGGCCATATTTGGCCAACTAAGTTCATATTTCTTCATTTTCTTGTGGATTGTGTTTTCCAATTCATCTTGTGTCTCTTTTCCTTATACTTCATGCCCCTTGTTGGCTTCCATTCTTTCTTAAGCTTTGGCTTGCACTTTGATTGTTCATAATGGTGCTTCAACTTTCTGATTACATCCTTTAGTGCCTTGGGTTCATCAAATTCAATTTGGTGCTTGAAGGATTATGGAATCTTGCTAACAAATGTTTGAATGATCACTTTTTCTTCCTTGATGTAGGGGACATACCTCTGCAATTCGAAGAAATTAGTGATGTACTCCTCATCTGACATTTTTCCCATTGTCAACTCATAAAATTCCTTAGCCTTGTTGTCAAAATACCTCTCTCATAGGGATTTGTTTCTGAAATATTCTTCAAATTTTCCATAGGACAACTCCTCTTCTCTTATGCCTTTTACATTTTTCAAGTCCTCCCACTAGATATCTACCTTGCCTTTTAAACTAAAAGTGGTTACCTTTTCTTACATGTTCTCTAAATAGTCATGAATTATGAAAAAAAATCATTCATAATATCCAAGCTTCTACATCCTCTAATTTCTTCATCTCACCATCAAACATAGGAGGTTTGGCCTTGTTAAATTCCTTCGGTACATGTCCTCTTTCCCTTCTTCTTCCATGATGATTATGATGATGTCTCCTATGGGTGTCCTCATAATGTTGCTCATGAGTGTATGTTTTCCCCTTAGGAGTGTCTAGTCTAGTACCTCCCTTTATTGTATATTCACTTGACATCTTATTCATCTTCTTGGATCGTCTCTCATTTTCTCTGTTTGTTTTCTCTTCCTTTCCCAAGGGACTCTACTTTTCCCTCTGAATAGCCCCCAACTCAAGTTGCCTCTACCTCTATAAGTCTGATAGACTCTACAATATAATTGCATTTACTTCTGCTTGTCTCTCATGTGCTCTGACAATCCTTTCATTGTCGGCCTTACAACTCCTAATTTCTACCCTTAAGCTCCTCAAGATGACCATTAAGTTAGAAGATTCTACCTCTCCTCTTTGTTCAATTGATCTTTCTTCTTAACCATGTTGTGACCTGTCAGAACTATACTCTACCATCTTGTTGTCCTTCCTTTTTCCTCTTGTTGTCTTTGACGTGTCGTCATTAACACACATAACTATTAGATAAATCAAATATAAATTCATAAAAAAATTTATCACCTTAACTTATTTTGGTGAAGTTTCTGGTACGAGGTTATATGAAACAAGTCATTAAAATTTTGTGAATACATAACAACATTAATAATTAGAATGAATACCAACATATTACCATTGCATGTACATATCACAAGCAAACGTAATTAGGAAACACCTGACATCAATCCAATGGGAATCAAGTCTAACACGTAGCATGCAGCCCTAAAGACTTATTTTCACACCAATATCTAGTGTTTGAAACCTTGACTCTGATACCACTTTGTACCATGCCCCGTGATCCATTCCAATAAGAAAAGGTGGTTACAATGTAGGTGTAATTCCCAATATAAAATTATGAGAATGGGATCTAAAAGTTTTTTCCTTTTTAATTTTTCTTTCTTTATCTTTGCAATGTCATCTTGACATGCCACATGGAACCCACGTGGTTTGCACATGGTTCCCACGTGGCATGATACTTTGTTTCCACCTCACTATTGTGGCATACTCAACTTTCCTCAATTAGATAAGAGTAATGAATTAGCAACAAAAGAATGTACAACTGAGATATTGATGAGACCAACCTCCCTATTCTAGTTTCATAACTCACAAGGAAACATTTCTATCTACTCATTGTTGATATATTTTAGGTATTTTAAGGGATTACTTTGTGTGCATGAAATAGAAAAAAATAAAAATATATTGAACAATAAGCCTTCAAAATAGAGGAGAAGTAGTTGAACTAGTCTAACACCAAAAGATGCCTTAAACAAAAGCACTCAAGAGTTGTGAGTTGTTATTCCACAAACCAATTTTCTCCATGGTCATACATGTGGTGGACACTAATAAAAACATACCATTATAGAACCTGTTGGGGTCATACTAAACTTTTTTTTAACCAGAAAAAATCTAGATTATGTTAAAATAGTCGCGACCGCTCGCAACAAAATCAGGTCTTTACATCAATTTATCCATGCTTCAAAAAACTGATAAACATTTATTGGCCCATCTAGACTATGGCTATCATGCTTACAAAAATTTCCCATTCTGGGATATCTACAACTATAACTTTGACATAATTGAAATAAGAGGTATATACATTTAACATTTTCGTAGAAGAAAAAAGAGCTTTAAACAACCTCAGAAAAAATAAAAACATAGTCATCCTAAAGGCTGATAAGGGAAACACAACTGTAATTATGAACAGAATCGATTATGACAATAAAATGGAAGAACATCTAAATAACAGTGGATGTTATAAAATCATTAATAAAGATCCCAGTGAGAAAATCATGCATGAAGTAATTAAGAAAATTAAAGAATCATCACTTGATGATATCACAAAAAAGAAAATCATCCCTAATAGTTCCATTATTCCTAGAATTTATGGGGCCTATAAATTCCATAAACCTAACATACCTCTTAGACCTATAGTTAATACCATAGGCTCCCCTACATACGTTTGGCAAAACACCTGGCCAAAAAACTTAGACCCCTGTCTAGTAATACCCCTTCTTATATTAAAGACTCCTATTCTTTTGTTCAATGGATTAATAACATAGAAATGAAAGATGAAGATCTTATGGTCAGCTTTGATATTGTATCCCTTTATACCATGATTCCTATTGGTGAAACTATTGAGATCATGAGAAACATCACTAATAAAGAAACTGTGGATCTTTTGGAGCTATGCTTAAGATCCTCTTACTTCAATTTCAAAGGAAAAATTTATGAACAGACTCATGGTGTGGCTATGGGCTCTCCTCTATCCCCCATAGTTGCCAACATCTTTATGGAGCACTTTGAACAAAAGGCTCTTAGTTCATTTCCATATACCCTTGAAGAATGGAAAAGGTTTATAGATGACATATTTACCAAATGGAGTCATGGAAAAGAAAAACTCGACCTATTCCTCAATCACTTAAATAGCCTCTCTGACCATATAAAATTCACCATTGAAATTGAAAATAACAACCAGCTTCCCTTTCTTGATATCCTTCTAACTAAAAGAGATAGGTCTCTTCGTTTCCAATTCTATTGAAAAAAAAAACCCATACAAAATGATATCTACATGCAAACTCCCATTACCACCCTAAACAAAAGATTGGCATCATTAGGACCTTAACCACTAGGGCGGCCAGAATATCTGATCCTAACCATTTAAATGATGAACTCAACCATCTTCACAAAGTGTTTGAACTAAATGGCTATAATCGAAATACCATCAAGAAAGCCATGCACCTATCCCTAAACAAGAATAATAAAGATATTAAAGATCAAAATTTATCAACTCCTAAGGTCTCCCTTCCATACATAAAAGGTACCACTAACAAAATTACTAAAATTCTTAATAAGCATAACATTAATGTAGCCTTCACCCTTGCTAACACCATCAGACAATTATTCAACTTAGTCAAGGATCCCATAAACCCTAACCTTCAAAAAGGTGTTTATGTGATTCCTTGCTCATGCGGTAAGGAATACATAGGTGAAACAGGTAGGTCTCTTAATATTAGAATTAAAGAAAACACTGCTGACTTACGAAGAGAAAGGACTTCAAAATCGGCCTTAGCTAAACATGCTCATTCTTCCTCTCATTACATCTGCATGGAAGAAGTCAAACTGGTTAGAAGAGAAGCCCACTATCTTAAAAGGAAAATCAAAGAAGCCATTGAAATAGGAAAAAGGAAGAATAACTTGAACCGGGACGATGGATTAAAACTAAGCAACACGTGGAAACCTTTACTTGAAATCTTAAAAAATCAATAATTAACTCTTTATTGATTTACTAATTAATTTATTAATTTATTTATTTATTAACAATTAATTAATTTAATTAATTAATTAATCAAATTAAATCAATAAACATATTAATAAAATAATTAATATAAAACTAATTAATTAATCTATTCTTTTGATTAATTAATCAAACAAATTAATGAATCAATTAAACAAATTAATTAAAAAAGTAATAAACATAATAAAATTAATCTGGTTTGTTTGACCCTGGTCCCTAGTCAAATTTAACCGTTACCCTTGTTAGCCGTTGGAGGCTCTGCGCATACTATTTAACAGGCAAAGATGGATCTGATTTTTCAACTTGTCCTGACGATGAACCACACTCGTTGGTTTGAAACGCGTTGGCAAATGATATATCTTGTGATTTACGCCGAAAAATTTCTCTTAAACATAATAAAATTAATCAATTAATTTATCTCTTTAACTTATTAATTAATTAATTAATCAATCAAATTAATAAACATATTATAATAATAAATAATAAAATTATTAATTAACTATTCTTTTTAACTAATTAATCAAATAAATTATTTAATTAATAAACAATTAATGAATTAATTAAAAAAATTATTTAAATAATTAATTTTTTATAAATTAATAAACATCATAAATTAATTCAATAAATAACAAAAATAATTTATCCCTTCAACTTATTAATAAACTAATTAATTATTAACTAATAAATTAAATAATTAATAAATAATTAAATAAATGAAAAATAACAAGACAATGGCCGTACAAAATTCCATATATATTTTCTTATAAACATATATATATATATATATATATATATATATATATATATATATATATATATATATATATATATATATATATATATATATATATATATATATACCCTAAGTAGAGCTCATGGATAAATCATTAATATATGGAGAATATCTATTGACGCATCCCCTGATGATGGACTCACTTGGTAGTCCGAAACGTTGGGTTCAAAAAACTCTATAACATGTCATTCCTCCTCTATCTAAAACTGTCCTCACATGTATGGATTCATTATTTAACAACATCAAGTCCTACCATGGAAGGGAAAGGATGGACAACGCATCAGAATTCGAAAAATTAAGATTATCCAGAGCGAAACTCATTTCCAAACTAAATTTTCTTAAAAATTGTAGAGACAACAATCTAATTCCTAAATTTGTTGTCTACAAACATCCTCTTCGCTTGAGCAGAAATCTGTCTAGTTTCAAAAAATTAAGTGAAACCCTAATTAGAAATTAAATTAAATGGGTTAGGTCAAAATTGGTAAAAACTTCTCAGAAACAGCTTTCTTCTCATCTATACCTTTCCTCATATCTTAGACATGATCTATGGCAATCCTTAGATGTGATTACATTTATAAAATTTGATAAATGGTTAACTAAGGACAACAACCAAAAATTAAAGAAGCTGAATAATTTGTGCAATGTTTGTGAAGTGTATAACCTGTGCTCTCATAGAAACCACGCTTATTCCAAGGTCTCTAACAACACTCAGAACCTTAATCTTGATGTCTCCTCCAAAACACAATCTTACCAAACACAATAGAATGGGCTTAATAATAACCACCCAAATTCCACATCTCCTGATAACAATGATATTAACAGAAATAAATGGCGCAGTTACAAATAAAGATATGAACAACGTGTGTATCAGCAACACGCAAGAAGATGTTATGGGAGTAAACATGATGTCACAGGATATAAACAAAGTGGATATAAAGGGTCTCTCCACCAGAATGCAATCCAACTTACAGGTCCCCAACAACGCTGACCCTAATCGTGTTTCCTCCAGAACGACAGTTATCAAGTTAAGAGCAATGGGTGTATAAAGATCATCAATACGCCTGGTGTTGAAATAAGAGAAAATAGCGTGGCAATTGATACAAGAAGCGTGGACATAAACGGGCATAGCAACACGTAGGCAAGCTCACTAAGTCACTCCAGAATGCAGTTAGAAAATATTCTTATAAACAGCGTAGCTATAGATGTTAGGGAAATGCAAATGTATAAAACACTAGATGTAAACAACGTAGAATTGAATGAAAACAGTGCAAATTTGAACAAAAACATGGATAAAACCAAGAGCTTGTCAAAAAACAACCCATCCACTAGCTTAAACACTCAAACCACTCAGCCCAATCTAAGCAGGACATCAGATAAAGCCCAGGTCATTAACTTATCAGACATCCACCTAGATTATGCAACTCAATCTATCCTAAAAAAGGTCTAAATTTTGCCGTCACCCCTAATAAAATACCTGTGGAGAAAGTCATCAGTAGTATTGAAGTAGATATTAAAAACCTAGATATAGTAAAAAGTGAAGAAATCAGACAAGATATTGCAAAAATTCTAAGAACCGCTAAACCTCCTGCATCTAACATTTCCGTAGAAGAAAAAAGAGCTTTAAACAAGCTCGGAAAAAATAAAAACATAGTTATCCTAAACGCTGATAAGGGCAACGCAACTGTAATTATGAACATAATCAATTATGACAATAAGATGGAAGAACATCTAAATAACAGTGGATGTTATAAAATCATTAATAAAGATCCGAGTGAGAAAATCATGTGCAAATTAATTAAGAAAAATAAAGAATCATCGCTTGATGATATCACAAAAAAGAAAATCATCCCTAATAGTTCCATTATTCCTAGAATTTATTGGGCCCCTAAAGTCCATAAACCTAACATACCTCTCAAACCTATAGTTAATACCATAGGTTCCCTACTTACCTTTTGGCAAAACCCCTGGAAAAAAACTTAGACCCCTATCTTGTAATACCCCTTCTTATATTCAAGACTCTTATTCTTTTGTTCAATGGATTAATAACATAGAAATGAAAGATTAAGATATGATGGTCAGCTTTGATATTGTATCCCTTTATACCATGACTCCTATTGGTGAAGCTATTGAGATCATGAGAAACATCACTGATAAAGAAACTGTGGATCTTTTGGAGCTATGCTTAAGATCCTCTTACTTCAGTTTCAAAGGAAAAATTTATGAACAAACTCATGGTGTGGCTATGGGTTCACCTCTATCCCCCATAGTTGCCAACATCTTTATGGAGCACTTCAATCAAAAGGCTCTTAGGTCATTTCCATACACTCCTGAAGAATGGAAAAGGTTTGTAGACAACATATTTGCTAAATGGAGTCATGGAAAAGAAAAACTCGACCTATTCCTCAATCACTTAAATAGCCTCTCTGGCCATATAAAATTCGCCATTGAAATTGAAAATAACAACCAGCTTCCCTTTCTTGATATCCTTCTAACTAAAAGAAATGGGTCTCTTGGTTTCCAAGTCTATATATCCTTCCCTTGCTCTGATATGCTTCTCTTGCTTTGATTCTGACTTCCAATGGCTTCGAATGTCTTTCTGAGGGCTTATGATGGTTTTCCTTGGCTTCCGATAGATTTCCTCCTTGGGACACTCCTTGGATCCACTGCTTCTACTATGTTTTATATATATATATATATTTATATTATATATATTATATATATATATATATATATATATATATTCAATTCATATGTTGTATTCAGTCCTTGGTTCCTCCATGGTTAACATCACGTATCGCAATAATTTGTCATCACAAACACTGCCATATTGACAACAATGACAACCTTGATTAACACTGCATGGTCATGTTCTCATGCATTTTTCAATGCATGTTGCGTTGGAGTCTTGATAGTGATTCCCTTGAGTCCTAATGGTCTTGAACATGAGTGAGATAGGAGGGTTTGTATCTACCACCCTACCCTGAGGAACCGGCCCTCAGCCCACCAGACCGCGGCCTGTGGCTTCCTAATGTGCCCGACCAAGAACTATCTTCTTTACCTTACATGCTGGCGTCCAAAACCTCACATTTTATCAGGCTCTAGAAATTTTCACTGTTTTCCACGATCTCCCACAAGCAGGTACCCTCTCTTGCCCTCCAAACAATGCGTTGTTCCTCAGCAAGTATGCACCTCGCAACCTCTCATTGACTCCAATTCTCCTCCCTCTTATGGAGACAATTATGAACCCACTCGATGTCCCAAATCCAGTCAGACTACAAACACTTAAGACAATGATCCAGATTTAAACAGGAACTCAACAAATTATAGAGATAACCATAAACACAAAGATGCAGTGGAAATAATACTTCATTTCATTAATGTAAAATACTAAAATATTCTTACAAACAGTAATGGAAATAAACCAGCTAGGGCGATAGTAGCTTATCTCTGAGAAGAGATGTGGCGGCTACATGCCTCTAAACAGTGTTACAATGAGACTCGAAAGCCTATTTATTGTTGAGAAACAATGGAAAACCCTAAGCATCCAAAAACCTAACCCTAGAAGATGAAACACCAAACTGTGGGCCTCGTTTGGGTAAATTGGCACATCAACTTCCCACGGTCGTAACTCTGGCATATGATCTCTGTTTGACGCGCACAATATCTCGTTAGAAAGATCTATCCGAGAAATACAACTTTGGGAAGAGAAACGCTTGTCCATAAACCCATGTTGCTCCTATTTTTCCCAAAAAATGTCGTTTATGGCCTCAAAACGGCTCCGAAAGTTCAGGACCCGAAAAACTGCTAAAAATAGTAACTTGTGCTACAATTAAGGAAATTGAGAAGCTGAAAGAAACAATGGTGTGGATCCAAGTGGACTTGGCAGGTTGCCACCAATATCCACCTGGGTCATTCCTCCCCCCTTAGGAAGCAATGGTCCCCATTGCATTGAGTTCGTCCATGAGATGAGGAAACTTCTATTGGCCTTGGTCCCTGTTGAGCCACTTGCCCTGGTGAAGGAGTTGGCCTACTTTGACAACTTGATACAGTTGGATATTTTGTTGGCGAGTGTGCTTGATCTATGTGTCCATGATCCAATCAGTTGCAGCTTGTTCCATGCAATCTGGATTTAACTCTATGGGTGTGAGTTGTTTTGCAATGTCAGATGTGTCTTGTAATGGTGGAAAGTATGGCCAAAGGCAGTCTACATTGAACACTGAGTGCCGGCCAACGAATGAGGGAATGCTGAGCTCAAATGCATTATCTCCCACAACCATGGTAATGATGTAAGGACCATATCGGAGTGGTCTGAGTTTCCGATAGGCTCCAGTAAGGCGTTCCTTTTGCAAATGCAACTAGACTTTGTCACCCACCTGAAACTTGTGTGGCACCCGATGTTGATCATGTCGTTTCTTGTACTTGGCATTTGATTTCTCCAAAATGTCATGGACTTGCTGGCAAATATGTTGGATGTGCTCAATGAAGCTGGTTGCCTTATCTATTTCAAACTGGACATGAGCTAAATCTGCGTCAGTAGCCGCAAATGGCATGGCCACATCAATGGGACATAGTGGCTGGAATCCCAAGCCCACTTGAAAAGGGGTTATTGCCAGTCAAGCTATGAAGACCCCGGTTGTAGCTGTGCTGAACATAGGGGAGGCTCCCATCCCATGTGCATGGATGCTTTGAGTTGTACATACTCAGAATGTGTACGATCATCCTGTTGACAACCTCTGTCTAGCCATTAGTTTGAGGATGGAAGGCTATGGACTTAGTGAGTTTGGTGTCCAACATCGACCAAAGACTGGACCAAAATGTATTGAGGAACCTACTATCCCAATCTAAGATAATAGACTATGGGATCCCAAAGTGTACCCACACTCGTTCAAAGAAGGGTTTTGTTACACTGAAATTTGTCACCATGACTATCTGTAGTTAATATGGCTCCATCAATAGTCATATTATCCTCCTTGTCAAGCCTCATACCTCTGCTCTTCATGTCAAACTTCAAAAAGAGGGAAAGTCACTTAAAAACATGTTTATCTCTGGGTACGCAGGTTCTCTCTACCTTGCCTGCATGTACGAACTCCAAACACATTTTACCTGCGTACTTGTACGCTCTGTAAGCCAAAGGTTGGGTGCGTACCCCTATAAAGGTCAAAAGGCGCGAGTTTCATCTTTAAAAAGTTACTTGTGGTCACTTCTAGAGCCTTCTAGAAGAGTGTTTGACGTGTATTGAGCGCCTCCAGATGGTTCATGCATCCCTATGATAGAGGAACTTATCCCATCAAGAGAGGAGCTACCCCATCCAAAAGAGGGAGTATCCCATTGATGTTGGAACTGAATAACTTCCTCTAGAACACTATAAATACAGGCCTTGGGCCAGAGGAGGGAAGGTTGAAAGCTGAACATTCCAAAGGTAGATGTTGCTGGAATTAGGACTTCCATTGTTAACTTGTGAGGAGAGATTACCATCCTTTCTTGTTGCCATATTGGAAGTGGGTGAGCTTGTCAAAGTAGATGAAATCTCTTGTTGGACCCTGGGAGGAGCTTGCACAACACCAAGGCTCAGGTTGTAATGGTTCCTTTTTTGTTTCCTTAATACAATTAAGTCCATTCTTCTCAATGATTTGTTGTTAATGAATTATTTCATGTACTCCTTGGTCTATGTGATGAATATGCTTTGTTTTATGAAATATTCAGGTGTTATGTAAACGTTTGCTTTGTTAGTGTATGCAGGTCTTAAAGTGAAGGAGGAGCTCATCTGGATCAGCAAGGCTGGACTGCTACAACAAGCGTTGGACTTGAGGTAGGATCAAAAAACACTTGGTTTCTCATAGAATAATGTATGTTTAGAGAAGGATTGCTCTTAATTGTCTTTTTTGTCACTAGAGAGTCTTAGATTCATAGGGAGGTTAGATTTTTCAGCAAAAATAACTCTTTCCGCATGACAAATTGGCGACTCCGCTGGGGAATCCATTGATGTGATTGATTTTTCCTTTGAGTATTACTTTGATCTAGAAAGAGTCTTTTTTCTTTTGTTTTTTGATTGCTTGACTGTGTTTTTGGGTGGGTTAGCTTAGAGTCGAGTTAGAATTTAGTTTTTCTTCATTTTGCGACAGTACACACCCTCTGAGTTAGACACAGTGCGTACTTGTACGCACTGTATCTTTGCACACAGA
Organism: Pinus taeda; assembly: GCA_000404065.3. Lineage (NCBI taxonomy): Eukaryota > Viridiplantae > Streptophyta > Pinopsida > Pinales > Pinaceae > Pinus > Pinus taeda. The sequence goes on from APFE030296866.1 coordinate 11,780, forward strand.
GCGTGGTCGCACCTGGTTAAACAGGTTGTCTGCGTACCCTGTTAAAATTGAGAAAATTTCAATTTTATCCCTTTTTTCCCTTTAGATTTTGTTTTTCTTAGTCTTTACTGCCCAGATCCACTCGTTGTCTGTCAAAAATCTTCACCTGAACTTGTCCCATTAGTGTCGAAAGTTTTAGTGAAATTCATTGAAA
>APFE030296866.1:19385-59912 GCA_000404065.3 Pinus taeda
TGCAGGTTTCGAAGTGAAGGAGGAGCTCATCTGGATCGACGAGGCTAGACTACTACAACAACGTTGGACTACAGGTAGGATCTAAAACACTTGATTTCTCGTGTGGTGAATGCATGTTTAGAGAAAGATTGCTCTTAATTGTCTTGTTTGCCACTCCTAGGCTTCTAGGGAGGTTGGTTTTGTCCGCAAGATTAACTCTTTCCGCATGACAAAACTAATCTAGATGTTGGGATTTGATGTGCCCAAATGGATCTGTAACAGCTGCCCCCTAAAGCATGAAGTTGGAAAAATTCCAATGTCAAATGAAATGTTTATGATGTGATGATGAGGTATCAAAGTGGAAGGTGACCTGGACAGATTACAATACATATATCATGATATTTGATTCTATATGAATTGTTGAGGGAAGGTATACCCATGATCAGCTTATAAAATTTCATTACATATACATAAACAATCGTATACAGATATAGACCCATGATCGGAATGACTATCAATGTAAAACCATTGTACATATGATTTAGTACTCCCAAAATCACAACTAGGATGGATGAAACTAGATCTGGGGTCTTCTATCATGTTCAATCATTTGCTCAAGTATGAGTCTAACCATGTGAATATTTGATCTGAAGTTGAACATGGGAAGACACCATCTGATTACTGGCTAATGAGGTAAGCTGTTAATAGATTCGAGAGAAATCACCAATAATGATAATGATCCTCAAGGTACTGTAGTACATTTTGCATGGTGTGAATGGATGATTTGATGTCGAACACCATACAAAGTATTTTAGTCGAAGGCCATTGATGTATGCCTATCATCAGAACCGAGAAACTTGTCATTGATGCATGCAAGCCTCAAGTTACCAAATGGGTGTTTCTAAGTCAACTTCTCGGATAATGTACTGATGTCAAAAAGAAGAAAGCCATCATAGGAGGGCCTTGATGTATCCCACATCAATGACACGAAATGAGTGTACTGATTTTAGAGATGGAATTTGACTGATGACACAAGGTTTGGGAATGGTAGTTGTTAGCTCTACTACATGTGTTGATATTTGGAGGACCAAATACTAGCTTGGCCGTGTGTTCTGCTCCGAGGCATTTTGCAACATTCTATTTCTCCCTTCTGCTTTATTCTCCATACACTCTTTTAACACTTTCCATCTCTGTTTTCCTCCAAAACTCAGCATAAGCCCCTATTTCGTCTAGCCCCTAAGCACTAAGTTTTAAACCCATATAACTGCGCAATTTCACAAAGCCCCTAACCTGTTGTTTCCTTGTCACATCAAATGAAACTTGTGCATTCAAACCCATGCTGTCTAATCAACACCGCTGTGATCGAACGACATTCACTGCTCCCACGCCTGCAAACCGACAGCACGTTAACTCGTGATCAAAATTGTTTTCGTCTCGTCGTATCCACCACACGTAGCCCAATAACTTGCATCGCTCGCCCTTGTATGATTACCGCTCACCCTCTAAAAGTTGTGTGAGCAATACCACCCACCGCCGAAACTTCTTTCCCTGATCCTTAACCCTCGTGCATATCCTCTTCTTGACGACTGTTGGATCTGCTCACCCGAGATCCAATGGCTCACAATCGCCTTACCTTGTGTCCTCCCAATACTTCCCTCCAAGCGCTATCTGCCGTTCATCTACGTGATACAACAGGCGATGTTTCTCCTCCGCCCTGCTCATACACTCGCCATGAAGTCCACATTCCTTAACTGCTTTGTGCATCCAAAGGACGAGCATAACCAGTTCCTGGTACCATTCGTAGAAGATCCTCAGCAATTGCATTTAACAGGAAGGATGGCCGAGAATGAAAAGACCAACCTCGAGTAGTTAAACGCATTTATCAGTCATGGAATTCCACCCATACAACACTCCACCTACTCGAGAAGGACAACAGAACATCTAAGAAGATCAAATCCATTCACTAAAGCAGGTCGATTGTACCAAAGACTCTATGAAACAGTTAAAGTAGTTGGTGGTCAATTATGACCCCTCCACGCCTAGAATAGAAAAATATCTTTGTAATGAGACTCTATATATACCAAGAAAAAAGATGTAATCAAGGTTGATGGTTGTTGTTTTGATGTAAGGTTCAATTTTTGGAGACTGTAACTACTTTGATACTTGCAGCATCTCATCAGCATTTTAAGCTAATACAAGCTTCTTTTGTTGTTAATTGCTCACTTTCCACTTCTATTATGTTCTAGGTTGTGCCTGTTATGCAGTTTTCATGTACTCTGGATGTTTTGCATTAGAGGAGCTGTCATCCTACCTCTGTGTTGAAGTCTAGTATGTATCATTGAATGTGTTATGCAGGTTTTTGTTAACTTAGTGCCAGAGAGCTGCCATCCTGTCTATGCATTAGGAAAAAGATTTGCAGACTCCTTTACTAGTTGCAGTTGGTCGTCACAGGGTCTTGTGCATCTGCTGGTATGGTTAGTATTCTCCAAATTCACCTAATCTTTAAACTATGAGTAATTGGTGGTCTAAGGCCTTGTAGTTTGGAGGTGTTCACACATGTCTCAAGTCAAGCACAATAGGAGTGGTTATCTAGCTTGAACAAGCATCATTCCTTCCATTCATCCATTTCCAACACCTTTTTGAGTTTGTAATGTTCCCGAGCATCTCTGAGATACAACCTAGGAGAGTTTCTTAGGGTGACAACATTAATTGGAGTCGTTGCCGAGGAGAGGAGATTGAAGCTCAGCTTCCCTGGGAGAACGACACAATTCCAGATTTTGATGATAGACAAGGCCTGGACACATTTCTGGTTGTAATCATCTATTTGGCGACTCTACTGGAGGACAAACCTTTGGCGACTCCACATTGTAGTTCTGGCTCAGTTTGTGAGTCATACTCGAAGAAATCCTCAGAAATCACCAACTAACCTAGTGCTTGACCTTGAGAATATTTTTAAGCAGAAGAAAACATTATTGAAAGGAGCATCACGATCAGCTAAGCTTAAGAAATCTTATGTATCTCTGCAAGAGAAAGTTATAGCTGAGAATATACAGTTTGAATATCTAGAGCCTAACATTGTTAGTGAAGAATCACCTTCAGAGATTCATAAAGCCCCTTGTTCATTTAGATCCCCATTGGACGTCAGTCCAAAGAAATTAGCCGATACATTCCATCATATCCCTATGTCTTTGTCATCTATTCCATTGTTTCCTACTATTCAACTTGCTAGTATCCTTCCACATATCCTAGTCATGGTAGGTTGGTAAGCATCCATGAAGATGGAAAGAATCATAGCTGCTAGGTATGGACCCTTAGTTTTTCCTGTTACTTTGAATGCCATGCCTGCAGGAGAGTATCAACAATATATTCGCAAGTTCACTGGCACAGAGGGAGTAACAGCTGAAGAACACCTTGAGGCCTTATATAGTTATGTTGATAACCTGGATATAAGTGAGGATGATGTGTGGATGAGAGTTTTTTTCCAGATCCTTGAAGGAGAGGCAAAAAAGTGGTTCAGAGAATTGACCCCTAGATCTGTAACAGACATTGAAGCCTTAGATGATGCATTTCTGAAGCACTGGGGAGATAAGAAGGACCTGCTATATTACCATACCGAGTTTGGTAACCTAAAGAGGGAAAATGGGGAATCATTTCCTGATTTTGATAAAATGTTTAACCATATGTATAGTAAGATACTAGCAGAAGTAAAGCCTACTCCCACCTCTGCCAAACTCACTTATGCCAATGCTTTTGACTTTGATTTCTACCTACTTTTAAGAGAAATAAGATGTGCCACTCTGGCTGATATGAGAGATGCAGCCCTAGAAGTAGAATCTAATATTATGGCTGCAGAAAAGCTCAAAAGTCATGTTGACAGAAGGAGGCAGAGAGATGAGGCTTCTTCTTCCTCTGCCGCATCTTCAAATCCTAAATTAGATAATATGACTAGAATTATAAAGTCATTGGATGCAAAGATATCTAAGTTGAAGGTTGAGCAGAACTCAGGAAAAGCAAGAACTCAAGGCACATTGGCTCCAAGAAACCCAAATCCATTTAGAAGAGCCAATGAATAGTTGCAAATCATTTAGAGGGGTAAAGAAGTTAATGAAGAACAAAGGGTTAAAGCCCCTTTCCAAAATGTAGTCATGGAGGAGGAATAGCTCGAAGAAGAGGATGAGATTCATTATATGGAAGATAAAGGTAGTGCTACATTTTTGACATTGGCTGCATATGAAGATTCATTGCTACATGACTAGACCAGTCAAGAGTGGGACAAGGAAGTTGCTTTGCAAATTGGTAAATAGAAAAGATACAATATGAGGTCACAAGCAAACAATGCCAAGAAGAATCCTGCCGAAAAACCTGTTGTCCAAATAGAGTCACAGAATACCAGACAAAAAGGACCAGCAGCTGATCTAGTCATCCTCAAAGCTCCAGCTCAAGAGGTAAGAGGTCCTAACAAGTCCCCTTCCCTTTTTAGCTTTGAATCAGATGTTCAGAAGTTAAAAATATCAGTGCCTCTGATAGAACTTGTAAAGAGTGAAGTGTTTGGAAGGCTTATCCTGGAAGCTCTTGAGTTGAAAAACACACAAACCTCCACTGACTCTATCAATTTGCAAGATGACAAGTGCCTATAGTTGTGCTTAGCCCATTGACTGAGCCTAGTGATGATAATTCTCCATATTTTTATGTCTCCTTGACCATTCATTTCAAAATCCTCCACAATTACCTACTAAACACAGGGGCCAACCACAATCTAATTCCTAAAGCTGTCATGGAAGAGTTAGGCCTTGATATCACCAAACCATATCATGATCTATTCTCCTTTGATTCAAGAAAGGTAAAATGCCTAGGGTTGATTAAAGACCTAGCTATTACCCTAACTGAGCTGCCCATGAAAAGTATGATGATGGATATTGTGGTAGAAGATGTGCCTCCTAAGTTTGGCATGCTATTGTCCAAAGGATGGATTAAGAGACTAGGTGGGACATTAGAGAATGATTTATCTTATGCCACTATCCTGGTTTTTGGAGGAGCAAGCAGGAGATTGTACAGAGAGGCGCAGCTGGCATACATCATCAGTGATGAGAAAAATCCTTCTAATCATCCAATTTATGCTGTGGACACTGATTTTGGAGCATTCATTCTCCAAATAGAAGAATCTCAGAAAGCCTCAATGCAGATTAAGAAACCAACAAACCAGGCCGAGGAAGAACAAGGAATTCAGGTTTGGAGATGTTTTTTGATGGAGCATGTTCCAAGGAGACTGCAGGAGTAGGGGTGGTGCTGATATCTCCAAAACAAGAAAGCACAAAACTGTCTTTTAAGTTGGCCTTCCAAGTCACCAACAATATAGCAGAGTATGAGGCTCTAATGTTGGGTCTTAACACAGCAAAAGACAGAGGAATCAGAAACATAAAGGTGTTTGGGGATGTTGATTTGATCATTCAACAAGTAATTCAAACATTTCAAGCAAACCACCCAAGTCTGAAAGCATACAGAGATGAGGTATGGAGACTCAAATATTCTTTTGATAATTTTTGTATCTCATATATCCCTAGAGCCAAAAATCAACTTGTTGATTCCCTTGCTGTGTCTACTAGCATGTTTATCCCTCCCATGCCTCCCAAACTATTTTATGAGGTCCAAATGAAATACAGACCATCCTTTCTTGATAATGTCCAGCATTGGAAAGTTTTTGAAGATGATGATGAATTGAATAGGTTCCTGCAAGTCATTGATGAATTTTCCGAAATGCAAATTGACCAAGAAAATGAAGCATTGGAAGAAGATCCCCAATCCCAGCTTAGAAACAAAATTGGAAAAGATGGCATTGTCCAACTCCCCAACAATCATATACCTAAGGGTTTAATTCCTCTAGAAAGATTGTTTGACCAGAATGATGTGCCTTATAAGGCTGCCCAGAAAGAAGATCAATCCGCAGTCTATAGGCATAATATAGGAAGTCCAGGTTAGCCAAGATACATAAATCTGTCCACCCATCTATCTGCTGACTAAAGTTCTGAATACTACAATGTGATGAAGTAGTTTGCTGATGTCTTTGCCTGGGAGTACAGTGACCTGAAAACATATGACAAAAATATCATCCAGCACAAAATTCCTTTAGAGAAAGACACTATCCCTTTCAAATAGAAGTTGAGACCAATAAATCCTTTGCTCCTTCCTCCAATTGAAAAAGAAATAAAAAAAATTACTGGCTGCGAAGATCATAGTCCCTCTTAGATATTCAAAATGGGTAGCCAGCTTAGTATTGGTGAGGAAGAAAAGTGGAGAAATCAGACTCTGCGTTGATTTCAAAAACTTAAACAAATTCTCTAAAAAAGACAATTATCCTCTACCCAAGATGGAGCATTTGCTACAAAAAGTCTTAGGAGCCAAAGTGATGTATTTCCTGGATGGATTTTCATGGTTTAACCAAGTTGATGTGCGTCCAGATGACTAAGAGAAGACTACATTCACCACCCCCCGGGGCACTTTAACTAATGAATGTCGGAGCCACCTTTCAGAGAGCTATGGATATAGCATTCGTGGGAGAGAAGGATAAATTTGTCCTCTTCTACCTAGATGATATAACAGTATACTCCAGCATCCATTTTGACCATTTGCAACATTTGAAGAAAGTGTTCCTGAAGTGCAGAAGGTTTGGGATTTCAGTTAATCTTAAAAAGTCACAGCTTGCTTTAGAAGAGGGCAACATGTTAGGACATGTGGTTTCCATTGCAGGTGTCAAAATCGACCCAGAAAGAGTAAAAGCAATACAGACCTTGTCTGTCCCGAGATCAAAGAAGGATATTCAGTCCTTTCTAGGCAAAATAAACTTTGTGAGGAGGTTCATCCCAAATTTTGCAGCTTGTAAAGCATATTACCTCCATGTTGAAAAAGGGGTTAGAGATCAAATGGACTGTTTTAGCAAGAAGATCCCTTGATTCCATTAAGAAATCTATTATGGGAGCTCCCACTTTAAGAAGTCTAGATTACAGTAGGGAGTTCCACATATTTTCATTTGCCTCTGAAGACACCCTTGCAACAGTTTTATTGCAAGGAGATGAAGAAGGCTCAGAGCATTTGGTGGCATTCTTCAGCAAAACCTTAAGGGATGCTGAACTAAGGTATGATATTATTGAGAAACAAGCATATGCTCTTATTAATTCTTTGAAATGTTTCAGAGTCTACATTCTGCATTCCAAAATAATTGCATATGTTCCCTCTGCTTCAATAAAAAATGTCTTAACACAGCTTGATGTTGATGGAAGAAGGGCTAAATGGATTGGAAAGTTGATTGAATTTAATATAGAACTGAATCCCACCAAGCTTGTCAGAGGTGAGGGCGTGGAAAAACTATTGGCTGAGGAAAATTGTAGATCATTGGACATAAATCTCACGGGCTCAATTTTGGAAAATGGTCAAACAGAAGAAGAAGAAATAGTTGAACCAGAAAGGAATCAGACTTTGGCTAAAAATTTGGCTTCTTGTGATTGGTACTTTGCTATAGCTCAATTCTTGTTGAAGCTAGAAGTTCCTCTAGGATTAAGCACAAGTCAAGCCAAAACTATTAAACTAAGGGCAACCAAATATTGCATTCATGAAAATCTGCTCTACTGGAGGGAACCATTTGGAATGCTCTTGAGATTCCTGGACAAAGAAAAATCAATGGAAGTCCTGTAGGAGATTCATTCCAGCATGTGTGGAGGAAACCATTATTGGAAAACCACAGCTCACAAGATCCTTAGAGCTGGGTACTATTGGCCCACCTTATTTTCTGATGTGTTTTTATTTGTTAAATCATGTGACAGGTGCCAAAGATTTGAAGGGAAACAACAATTGAAGTCCCTGCCCTTAATACCAATACATGCAAATGGCCCTTTTCAGTAGTGGGGCTTGGATTTCATTGGAGAGATCAATCCACATTCCAGTGGCCAGCATAGATAGATCTTAGTAGCCACTGATTATTTTACTAAGTGGATTGAAGAAATCCCTACAAGGAAGAGTGATTATAATGTGGTCATGAAGTTTTTAACAAAAAATATCTTCACTGGATTTGGATGTCCACATAGAATAATCACAAATAATGCATCAAAATTCAAGGAAAAATAATTGGTGGATGTGCGCAATTCAATTGGAATTAAACTTGTCCATTCCACCTCATATTACCCTCAGGGTAATGGTTTAGCAGAATCCTCCAACAAAAGCCTGATAAGGATAATTAGAAATATGTTGGAGGATAACAAAAATAATTGGGACTCTAAACTCAAGTATACGTTATGGGCTGACAGAGTGACCACCAAGAGATCCACAGGGAATTCTCCATTCAAGCTGGTATATTGCACTGAGGTTGTATTCCTAATTAATTTAACACTCCTTGTGGAAAAATTCTTGCAACAAGAGCAGAATGGAGAAGAAGACATGGGAAAAAGGATCACTGATTTAGCAGAGATACATTAGATTAGAGAACAGATGGTTGAAAGGGCTGCAACAGATCAGAAAAAGATCAAGGAAGCCTTTGACATAAGGACAAAATCAGACAATTTTCAGGTTGGAGACTTAGTTCTGAGGTGGGATGCACTAAAAGAAAAGAAAGGCAACCGTGGGAAGTTTGATGCTTTCTGGACAACGCCTTTTATTATTTCTCAGATCCAAGGGAACAATACCTTCCTACTGCAAAGTATGGGAGGATAACCAGCTTTTGATGGCCCAATTAATGGGCCTTTTCTTAAACTTTATGTTGTCTAAGGTCTTTCGGGCCTTAAAATTGTAAATATGTTGTTTTATCAGATTTAGTATAAGCTCAGTGGACTCCATGCCCAATGGAACACTACGAATTTTTCTAATTTGTTTTCATCAGAAAGGCATTGGTTCTTGAGACCTCCCAGGGAGGATCTCATCCCCAGAAGGAGCCAATGTTAGCTCTGCTACATGTCTTGATATTATGAGGACCAAATACCAGCTTGGCCATGTGTTATGCTCTGAGCTATTTCATAGCAGTCTATTTCTCCCTTCTCCTTTATTCTCCCTACACTCTTTTAACACCCACCATCTCTATTTTCCTCCAAAAATCGGCATAAGCTCCTATTTCGTCTAGCCCCTAGACGCTAAGTTTTAAATCCATATAACCGCATGCTTTTACAAAGCCCCTAACCTGTTGTTTCCTTGTCACATCAAATGAAACTTGTGCATTCAAACCCGTTCTGTCCGATGAACACCACCACGGTCGAATTACATTCACTCCTCCCACACCCTCAAACCGACTGCGCATTAACTCACGATCAAAATGGTTTTCGTCCCATCCCATCCACCATGCATAGCCCGATAACTCACATCGCTCGCCCTTGTACAATTACTACTCACCCTCCAAAAGCAGTGCGAGCAATACCACCCACCACCGAAACTGCTTTCCCTACTCGTTAACCCCCGTGCATATCCTTCGCTCGACGACCATTGGATCTGCTCACCCGAGATCCAATGGCTCACAATTGCCTTACCCTGTGTCCTCCCGATACTTCCCTCCAAGCGCTGTCCGTTGTTCATCTGCAGGATCCAACGGCCGCTGTTTCTCCTCCACCCTGCTTGTACACCCGCCATGAAGTCCACGTTCCTTAGCTGCTCTATGCATCCAGAGGATGAGCATAACCAGTTCCCAGTACCATTTGTAGCATATCCTCAACAAATACATTTAATAGGAAGGATGGCCAAGAAAGAAAGGACCAGCCTCGAGTAGTTAAACGCATTTATCAGTCATGGAATTCCACCCATACAACACTCCACCTGCCCGAGAAGGAAAATAGAGCATACGAGAAGATCATATTCATTCTCTGAAGCAGGCCGATTGTACCGAAGAATCTATCAGAAAATTAAAGCAGTTGGTGGTCAATTATGACCCCTCCACGCCTAGAATAGAAAAATATCTTTCTAAAGAGACTCTATATATACCAAGAAACAAGATGTAATCAGGGTTGATGGTTGTTGTTTTGATGTAAGGTTCAACTTCTGGAGACTGTAATTTCTTTGATACTTACAGCGTCTCATCGGCATTTTCAGCTAATACAAGCTTCTTTTGCTGTTAATTGCTCACTTTCCACTTCTATTCTGTTCTAGGTTGTGCATGTTATGTAGTTTTCATGTACTCTAGATGTTTTGGATTAGAGGAGTTGTCATCCTACCTCTGTGTTGAAGTCTAGTATGTATCATTGAATGTGTTATGCAAGTTTCTGTTAACTTAGTGCCAAAGAGTTGTCATCCTGTCTGTGCATTAGGAAATGGATTTGCAGACTTCTTTACTAGTTGCAGCCGGCCATCACAGGGTCTGGTGCATCTACTAGTGTGGTTAGTATTCTCCATATTCACCTAATCCTTAAACTGTGAGTAATTGGTGATCTAAAGCCTTGTAGTCTAGGGGTGTTCACGCATGTCTAGAGTCAAGAAAAGTAGGAGTGGTTATTTGGCTTGAACAAGCATCATTCCTTCCATTCATCCATTCATCCATTTCCAACATCTTGTTGAGTTTGTAATGTTCTCGAGCATCTCTGAGATACAACCTAGGAGAGTTTCTTGGGATGATAATAGTAGTCATGAAAATGAGGGTTTATGGTATTGTAAAAGATGAATTTTAACTGAAAGACTTCTCCTGAACATGTTAGCGACACTAAAGTGAATTGGTAGCATTGCACCAAAACAAAGTGATGGATGGTATGATAGACCAACAGTGTGATAACCATCAAGCTAATAACCCAACCCAAATAGTCTAAATGAACTGGCAACATTGACCCAAAACAAAAGTGATGGTTGGTGTGATAGACCATAGGTATGATAACCATCAAGTAGATAACCCAACCAAAATAGTCACGGAGATGAACTGAAAGTGTCATGTTCAAGAGTGACCTACTACGATAAAGTGGTTTTCCCCTTTTCCCAATTTCCCCAATCATTTCTGACCAGTACCTCTTTATTTTTATCAATGTTGAGGAGGATAACATATGCTTGTTGTATAATTTCACCCTTCGGGTGAATCCATCACTATTTCATGTTTTAATGAGTCTAGCGAAGGTGAAACTTGATCTTATCTAGATGGAGAAGTTTGTCGCCATTTGATGTTTTTAACTAGTTTAACAACAAACATAACCCGGTCCTTTTCATGTTTAGAGAGTTTGAAAAAAGACAAAAAGAAAACTCCACAAGCTCTTTTTCGTAACTTAATCTCTCAAGCCCGAAAAACTGTAAAATAATACAAGAGAGATATGATTTCCAATCCGTTAATGACTTGGAAGGGACAAGCACTCAGCAATCTTTTCATATTTAGAGAGTCTGAAAAGAGCTCAAAGAGGACTCCATTTTGAGGAATGAGTGGTGTCTAGGGTAGAAACTGGTTCCGGTGATGTTGGAACTTCTCAAAACATGTTGATTTATGTGAAGAGGCTGGCTAATAAGACCTGTTAGCTCTACAACGCTGATGTTCTAAGGTCAGAAAAGGGCTTGGTCTATTGGGTTATGTCCAAAAGGGGGCTCACATTGGTCACTCTTCCCTCTTTGCTTCCACCCCACTCACCTCTAAACCTTCCCATTCCCTAAAGAAACCTTCTAAAAGTCCGACAAAATCCCCTTTGGGCGTAGCCCTTAGCGCAAAGTCAAACCAACCATAAAACCTTACCCATATGCCCTCACGCGCTCATAAACCCCTCATCGCTTTCCCACCATTGATTATTCCCCAATAATCTAACGGCCCACATCAGACCCGATAAAATGACCCACTCGACTAATTTTTGCCATCAGATCATCTCCGCCAAGATCTAACGGTCTTCGCATTCATCACGCTGACAACTTTATCGAGCGATAGCGCATGATGGGAGCAGGTTTTCTCTCTCATCCGCTGCTACGTGTCGATCATTAAATGGAATCACTCGGCCCTGGGCTTTTACTAGTTAGCACCCGAAAGTGTTGCGATGAAAACTGTTACCACCCGACCAAACCACCCTCGCCCGTTAAATGCTCGTGCAACCCCATTTCCCAATGACCGTCTGATCTGTCTGCTGAAGATCTAATGGCCCTAACACAGCCCTCTCCCACCTCAGCCAATAGCCTCTGTCAAGCCATCTCCACTGCTCATTTCCCCGATCCAATGGTCATTCTTCTCACTCATCCAAATCGTCCACCTGCCCATGCATTCCATGCCCCTTGAGCATTTTGTTGCCTGAAGAAGGAGATGACTAGCTTTGCCAGCATCAATTACAATAATATCCACAATAACCATATTAAACAGAAAGTGTGGCCAAAGCGAGAAAAGGACATAACACGACTCAGTAACTGAATTTATCAGTCATGGACTCCACCGGTATGAGCACTCCAACCACCTAAAGGATAGCACAACACTTGAACAGATCGGATTCAGCCACTGAAACAAGCATCTCGTTCAAATTCTCCATCAGGTTGTTAAATGCAGTTGATGGTTAATTATGACCCCTCCATACCTAAATGGACAAGTGCCCTAGTATTGTAAACTTATAAATATCTAGAAGAAAGATTTAATCAAGGTTGGCATTTGATGTAAGGTTCAAATTCTGGAGATTGTATACGCTTTGTAACTTGCAACATCTCATCTTCATTTTTAGCAAATACAAGCTTCTTTTGTTGTTAACTGCTCACTGTCCATTTTCTTCTGTTGTAAGCTTGTACCTGATATGCTGTGTTCTTGATCTCTTGATGTTTAGCACTAGATAATTGTCATCTTATCAGTGTGTTAAAATATTGAATGTATAATTGAATAGGTTCCTCAGGTTTCTTTCCATCTAATACAAGAGAGCTGCCATCATGTCTTTGCATTAATATATTAGATTTGCAGGTTTATATACTAGTTGCAGCCGGCCATCACATGGTCTTGTGTATCTGTTGGTGTGGTTAGTATTCTCCATATTCACCTAATATCTAAAACTGTGAGCAATGGCAGTCTAAAGACTTGTGGTTGAGGGTGTTCATGTATGTCTAGAGTGAAATAGAGTAGAAGTGGTTAACTGACTTGAACCAAACCATCATTCCTTCCCTTAAACCTTGCAACAATAGTTGAATTTATATTTTACCAGGAATCTCTGAGCTACAACTTAGGAGCGTTTCTTGGAATCCTAACATAATTGGTGTCCTTGTCGTGGAGAGGAGATTGAAGCTCAGCTTCCTTGGGAGAATGACAAAGATCTAGGCATTGATGATAGACAAAGTCTGGTCACATTTTTTGTTGTAATCATCTATCTGGTGCCTCTATTGGAGGACTAACCTTTTGGCGACTCCACATCACAATTCTAGATTAATCTATGAGGCATACATGGAGAAATCCTCAGAAATCACCAGCTGACCCAGTACCTGACCCTGTGAAGATTTTCAAGCAGAGAAAGACATCACAAAAAGGAGCATTAGGATCAGGTAAGCCTAAACAATCTTATGTATCTCTCCAAGAGAGGCTTGTAAGTGAGCATGCACATGTTGAAAATATAGAGCCTAGCACTATCAGTGAAGAAATGCTCTTAGAGATTTATAAAGCTCCTTGTTCAAGAAGTTCCCCTTTGGATCTCAATCCAAAGGAAACATCCTTTCCAGTCCATCATATCCCTTTAGTCTTGACAGTCATTTCCCAACTCCCTAACTTTGAGACTGCTAGCACCCTTCCATTTACCCCAATCATGGAAGGTCCACAAGTGCCCACGAAAATGGAACGAATCATAGCTGCTAGCTATGGACCCCCTGGTCCTATGTATTCCTTTGAATTCCATGCCTGTAGGAGAATATAAAAAATACATGCCCATGTTCACTGGTACAGAGGGAGTAACAGCTGAAGAGCACATTGAGTCTTTTTATAGCTATGTTGATAACCTAGATATCAATGAGGATGATGTGTGGATGAGAGTATTTGTCCAAAGCCTTGATGGAGAGGCTATAAAGTGGTTCAGAGAACTGAACCCTAGGTCTATAGTAGATATTGAAGAATTAGATGATGTGTTTTTCAGGCATTGGGGAGATACGAAAGACCTACTATACTACCATACTGAGTTTGGCAACCTGAAGAGGGAAAATGGGGAGTCATTGTCTGACTTTAATAAAAGACTCAATTGTATGTATAGTAAGATACTAGTTGAAGTGAATCCTATGCCCATATCTGCTAAACTCACCTATGCCAATGCCTTTGATTTTGATTTTTTCCTGCTATTAAGAGAGAGAAGATGTGCTTCTCTAGCCGAAATGCAAGATGCAGCCTTGGAGGTGGAATCCAATATCATGGCTGCAAATAAACTCAAAGGACATGCTGATAGAAGGAGGCAAAGAGGTGAGCCTTCCTCGTCTTCTTCATCTTTAGAACCTAAAATAGACAAAATGACTGAAATGATAGTCATTGGCTACTGAAATATCCAAACAGAAGGTTGAGAAGAGTTCTGGGAAAGCAAGGTTGCTTAATACTTCACTCCTAGAAATCCAACTCCATTCAGAAGAGCGAATGAATAGTTGCAGACCATTCAGAGGGGAAAAGCAGCCAGTGAAGAACAAAGGGTGAAGACTCCTTTATAGAACCTAGTCATGGAGGAGGAGCAGTTTGATGAAGAGGATGAGATTAACTGTATGGAAGACAAGGGCAGTGCTGCATTTTTTACATTAGTTGCCTGCGAGGAGTCATTACTCATGGACAAAACTAGTCAAGAGTGGGATAGAGAAGTTGTTCTACAGAGTGAAGACCAACAAAGATACAACATGAGGTCATGAATGAATAATGTCAAAGAGAATCCTGCCCAAAGAGCTGTTGTCCCCATAGAGTAGCAGATCAGCAAGCAGAAGTGACCGATAGCTAATTCTACCATCCTGAAGGCACCAGCTCAAGAGGTAAAAGGCCCTGATAATCCCCCTTCCGCTTTTAGCTTTGAATCAGAAGTCCATAAGTTAAAAATACCTGTACCTCTAATAGAACTTGTAAAGAGTGAGGTCTTTAGGAAGCCCATCCTTGATGCCCTTGAGCTAAAAGCCACACAAGCATCCAATGACTATGTGAATTTACAAGATGATAAACCTGCAATTGTGCTTAGCCTAATGACTGAACCGGTTGATGACAATTCCCCATCATTTTATGTCTCCTTGACCATTCATGACAAAATCCTCCACAATTGTCTCCTAGACTTGGGTGCCAGCCATAATCTAATTCCCAAGGCTATCATGGAAGAGTTAGGCCTTGATATTACCAGACCTTATCATGACTTGTTCTCCTTTGATTCGAGGAAGGTGAAATGTTTGGGGTTAATCAAAGACTTAGCTATCACCCTAACTCAGCTGCCCATGAAGAGCATGATGATGGATATTGTGGTAGCAAATGTTCCCCCCTAAGTTTGGTATGCTACTTTCTAGAGGGTGGATTAAGAGGTTGGATGGGCATTGCAAAATGACTTGTGTTATGCCATTGTCCCAGTTTTTGGAGGAGAAAGCGGAAGACTATACAGGGAAGCCCAAGTGGCCTATATCATCAATGATGAGAAGAATCCCACTAATCATCCCATTTACACTGTGGACACTAATTTTGGAGCATGTATTATCCAAATTGAAGAATCTCATAGGGCCCTAGTGCAGCTCAAGAAACCAATAGACCAGGCCATGGAAGAGGAAGGGATACAGGCTTGGGATATGTTCTTTTATGGAGCCTGCTCAAAGGAAACTACAGGAGAAGGAGTGGTGCTGGTGTCTCCAAAACAATAAAGCACACATCTATCTTTTAAATTGACTTTCCAGGTCACCAACAATATAGCAAAGTATGATGCTCTGATATTGGGCTTAAATGCTGCCAAAAACATGGGAATCAGAGACATAAAGGTGTTTGGAGATGCTGATCTCATCATTCAACAGCTGAACAAAACCAAGGCTGAAAGCATACAGAGATGAGGTTGGAGACTCAAAGATGCTTTTGATAGCTTTTGTATCTCATATATTACTAGAGTAGAAAATCAGCTTGCTGATTCCCTTGTTGTATCTGCTAGCATGTTCATCCCTCTCATGCCCCCTAGATTGGCTTATGAAGTCCAGATAAAATATAGACCATCCTTTCCTGATAATGTTCAGCACTGGAAAGTTTTTGAGGATGATGATGAAGTAAATAGGTTTCTGCAAGTCATTGATGAATTCTTTGAAATGCAAATTGATCAAGAGAATGAAACATTGGAGGAATATCCCTAGCCCCAGCTAAGGAACAGAATTGGCCAAGACAGTATTGTATAGTTGCCTAGCAATCATATACCTAAAGGTCTAGTGCCTCTAGAGAAGCTGTTTGATCATAACGATGTGCCTCATAAGGCTGCTTAGAAAGAAAATTAGTCTGCAGTCCATAGGCATAACATAGGGACTCCAGATTATCGAAAGTATGTAAATTTGTCCACTCATTTTTTTGTTGCCCAAAGTTCTGAGTATTGCACCTTAATGAAGAAATTTGTGGATTTCTTTGCTTAGGAATACAATGAACTTAAAAATAATGACAAAAATATCATCCAGCATAAGATCCCATTGGAGAAAGATACCATTCCTTTTAGGTAGAAGCTAAGACCCATAAATCCTTTGCTCCTCCCTCTGATTAAAAAAGAAATCAAGAAGTTGTTGGCTGCCAAAATCGTAGTCCCTCTGAGATATTTAAAGTGGGTAGCCAACTTGGTAGTGGTGAGGAAGAAAAGTAGAGAAATCAGGCTGTGTGTTGATTTCAGGAACCTAAACAAATGCTCAAAGAAAGACAACTATCCCCTACCCAAGATGGAGCATTTGCTGTAGAAAGTCTCAGGGGCCAATGTTATGTCTTTCCTGGATGGATTTTTTCAAGGTATAACCAAGTTGTTGTACATCCAGATGACCAAGAAAATATTGCTTTCACCACTCCTTGGGGCACTTTTATGTACTCCAAGATGCTCTTTGGGCTGATGAATGCTCAGGCTACCTTTCAAAGAGCCATGGATATAGTGTTTGTAGGAGAGAAGAATAATTTTGTCCTCGTCTACCTGGATGATATAACAGTATACTCCAGCAACCATCAAGATCGTTTGCAGCATTTGAAGAAAGTGTTTCTAAAGTGCAGAAGGTTTGGGATATTAGTAAATCCTAAGAATTCACAGTTTTCTTTAGAAGAGGGAAAACTTCTAGGGCACATTGTTTCTACTATAGGTGTCAAGATTGACCCATAAAGAGTGAAAGCAATATAGGCCTTGTCTATCCCAAGATTAGAAAAGGACATCCAATCCTTTCTGGCCAAAATAAATTTTGTAAGGAGGTTTATTCCTAATTTTGCAGAATTGGTAAAACACATCACCTCTATGCTGAAAAAGGGATCAGAGGTCAAATGGACTGATGCAACAAGAAGATATTTTGAAGCCACTAAAAGAGCTATTATGGAAGCTCCCACTTTGATCAACCCGGACTATAGCAAAGAGTTTCGTATCTTCTCCTTTGCTTCTACTAACAGCCTTGCAGTAGTCTTATTACAGAAATATGATGATGATTTGGAGCATCTGGTGGCATTTTTTAGCAAAAGCTTAAGGGATGCTAAACTAATGTATGATATTACCGAAAAATAGGCTTACGTTCTTATCAAATCTTTAAAAGCTTTCTGAATATACATTCTGCACTCCAAGGTAATTGCATATGTGCCCTTTGCTTCAGTAAAGGATGTCCTAACGCAGCCAGATGTTGATGGAAGAAGGGCTAAATGGATTGCAAAGCTTATTGAATTCAAAATAGAATTGAAGCCCACCAAGCTTGTTAAGAGCCAAGGCCTTGCTCAGCTGATGGCTGAAGAAATTACAAAATGCTTGACATAAACTACGTGGGTACAAATTCAGTGGATGGGCAGATAGAAGAAGCAACGGTACGACATGACAAGTTGTTGGCTGAAAATATAGCTTCTTGTGAATGGTATTCTACAATAGCTTAATTTTTGCTGAAGCTCGAAGTCACTCTAGGCCTTAGTTCAAGCCAAGCTAGGACTATTAATCTCACAGTAGCCAAGTTCTGTATTCATGAAAACTTGCTTTATTGGAGGGATCTATCTGAGATCCCTTTAAGATGTATAGACAAAGAACAATGTATGGAGGTCATGCATCAGTGTCATTCCAGCATCTATGGAGGACATCACTATTGAAAAACCACAGCCCACAAGATCCTCAGAGCTGGGTATGGGCCCACTCTTCTGATATCTTTTCGTTTGTATAATCTTGCGACAGGTGCCAGAGGTTTGAAGGAAAACAACAGTTGAAGTCCTTACTGTTACACTAAAATTTGTCACCATGACTATCTGTAGTTAATATGGTTCCATCAATAGTCATATTATCCTCCTTGTCAAGCCTGATACCTCTGCTCTCCATATCAAACCTCAAGAAAGAGAGAAAGTCATTAAAAATCATGTTTATCTCTGGGTACGCAGGTTCCCTCTACCTTGCCTGCGTGTACGCATCCCAATCTCATTGTACCTGCGTACTTGTACGCTCTGTAAGTCAAGGGATGGGTGCGTACTCCTGTAAAGGTCAAAAGGCGTGAGTTTCATCTTAAAAAAGTTACTTGTGGTCACTTCTAGAGCATTCTAGAAGATTGTTTGACGTGTGTTGAGTGCCTCCAGATGGTTCATGCATCCCTATGATAGAGGAACTTATCCCATCAAGAGAGGAGCTACCCCATCCAAAAGAGGGAGTATCCCATTGATGTTGGACCTGAATAACTTCCTCTAGAACACTATAAATACAGGCATTGGGCCAAGGGAGGGGAGGTTGAAATCTGAACATTCCAAAGGGTAGATGCTGCTGGAATTAGGAATTCTTTGTAGAAGCTTGTGAGGAGAGATTACCATCCTTTCTTGTTTCATTTGGAAGTGGGTGAGCTTATCAAAGTAAAGGAAAACTCTTGCTGGACCCTGGGAGGAACTTGCAGAACACCAAGGCTCAGGTTGTAATGGTTTCTTTTGTTTCCTATTAATACAAATAAGTCCATTCTTCTCAAAAATTTGTTATTAATGAGTTGTTTCATATACTTCTTGGTCTATATGTTGAATATGTTTTATTTTATGGGATATTCAGGTACTATGTAATCATTTGATTGTTAGTGAATGCAGGTTTCAAAGTGAAGGAGGAGCTCATCTGGATCGACGAGGCTGGACTACTATAACAACGTTGGACTACAGGTAGGATCTAAAACACTTGATTTCTCGTGTGATAAATGCATGTTTAGAGAAGGATTGATCTTAATTGTCTTGTTTGTCACTAGAAAGTCTTAGGCTTCTAGGGAGGTTGGTTTTGTCCACAAGATTAACTCTTTCCGCATGACAGAAACTATGCCTAGATTCGGTTTCATGTTTACACAAGATTGAAATGAAAAACTATGCTTTGATTCAGTTTCATTTTTACACAAGCTTAAAACGAAGAACTATGCCCCCAGCATGATGGAAGGGAGAGTCTCCTGTAACCAGATGGAATTCGCTGCAGTGAAGCAGGACAATTATCCAACACCTTTTTGGATTTGTCCAGATAGGGAAAAAAGTGAACAGGGTGATTCCCTTCACATAACCTATAGGGAAAGTTAACTTTACCACTAGGTTCATGCTCCCCAAGCTTCATTACATTCACCTAAGTAGACTACTCATCGCTATCAGGTGTATGGAATGAAGGTTCTTTGATGAGATCAAGTGAAAGACTCGACTGGGATTTTACGAGATCTACTCAAAGACTCGAATTGGAACTGAGGACCTTGTTTCATTTTTTAATGAGCTTGACACAAGACAAGGAACTCTGCTCAAATTCCTTGTTTCATTTTCTAAAGATCTTGACACAAGACAAGGAACTATGCTCATATTCCTTGTTTCATTTTTTAACGAGGTTGAAACAAGACCAGGAACTATCCACATACCCTTGGTTTCATTTTTTAACGAGGTTGACACAAGACAAGGAACTATCCTCATATCCTTGGTTTCATTTTTTAACAAGGTTGACACAAGACAAGGAACTATCCTCATGGACCTATTTCATTTTTTAACGAGGTTAACATAGTAAAAGAACTATCCTCATATTCCTTGTTTCATTTTTTTTAACGAGGTTGTCACAAGACAAGGAACTATCCTCATATTCCTTGTTTCATTATTTAATGAGATTGACACAAGACAAGGAACTATGCTCGTATCCTTGTTTCACAACTCGTAAGAGGTCATGACTTCCAAGAGGTTCTCATCAGATGGGAGATCAATGCTCTAGAATGGATCCATAGCAAGGAATCCATTAGAGGGATCTGGTTCCAATGCCACCAATACATAATGTACAACATCACTGAATTGATCGTCAGTTGATGTAGGCATGGAAAAGGTTGCCACATAACTAACCCATGGCGGGGATGATACCATTGGTACAAAAAGACCATTTAGGGAATATGGTTAATTATAAGCCATATTTGGACTAGGAAATGAAAGTTGGTCAAGGGTGACAATTGTGCCTTCATGCAGGAAACACATCACTCGAAACAGTGTTGAAACAATAGCTCCCATTTCATAAACATAGTCATGCCCAAGAAGTAAATTGTAATCTAAAGGGCCTGGGATTACCATCACATTAAGATAAACTTTTTTTCTCCCAAAGTAATAGGTAACTGAGGAATTATCCCAAATGGTTTATTGGTTCCTCTGTTAAAAGCCAACATATTCTAGGTAAAAAAACACAAGTGGTGGTGAACTGAGCGCTTTCCATGCAATTGAGAAAAGGATACTCACAAATGCACCTTCATCTATAATAGTGCCAGATACAATCATATTACAAACCTATACTATGATCTGGAAAGGCACATAAGAAGGAAGACAGGATCCTGCGAGTCGATTCCAATCAAAGGAAGTGACTAGACTACTTGGAGGGGGTACTATAAGAACAAGAGAATTATCCCCTTGAGTTACAATAACGGGAGGATTTTCCTCCTGTATTGATGAAACAAGAGGATTTCCCCCAAGCTCATTGGAATCTGAAGAAACAAAAAGAACCTGAGTGGCATCATATTCACTCTCTTCAAGAAAGGTACAATAAACTAAAGGTGAAATCAGGTCAACTGTTTCCTCGACCTATGATCGATCAGGTATAGACTCATGGGATTCACATTTAGAGAGAGTGGGTTTGACCGACCGTTGATTTGGATTAGTCACTTTATCAACTAGTCAAGGATTAAGGGATAGTCTCTTGTAACCAGATGGAAGTCATTGCGATGAAGCGGGATAGTTATCCAACACTTTTTTGGCTTCATCCAGATAGGGACAAAGGTGAATGGGGTGATTCCCTTCACATAACATATAGGGAAACTTAACTTTACCCTTCTTTCCATGAACTTTACTACCACTAGTTGGTGGTGTGTCACCAGCATGATCTCCAGAAGTTGATGACACAGGCTGATGTGAACGGGAAGACCATTATTCTCAGATCTAAGGAATACAAGAACAATTTCGTAGAAGATGGTCTCCTGCACAAAGTTTTCATGGATATCGAACTTTGCGAGGCTTATCAGACGATTTCTCATCAAAAGTTTCATTCAAAGCAATGGTTGCTTGGTTGCCCCCCTGCAAAATTTTCTTCCTCTTTTTCTTATTCCTTGTCTTCTTCTTCTTAGCCACCTGGTTACTAGTATCAATACTTTCACTAGGATAAGAGGAAGAAGGGGTGGAAGAAAAAGCCGAGGAAGAAGGAAAAGGGTCAACTTTAGGATCAACTGGAGGTTGATTTTGTCCAATTGGGGGAGTACTAGATTGCGGAGAAATCACGACATTTTGAACCAAGGAGGTTAAAAAAACCATACTAGAATGCTAATGGTAATTCCTAAAAGGGACAACGTCGCCATAAGAGGAGCACCAATATTTCTGAAAGGAAGAAAAGGAAGGATTCCCATCTCAAGGAATTCCTTGATCGGTGTGTCGCTATATGTCTCAACCTAAGATCAACTAAGGAGTGAGCATGGAGGATGTTATCCATGGTCAATTAATTTTATTATAATCGTAACATAACAAAACAAAAGAGGGATAAGCTAGGAAAAAGGTTTACCAAGCAATTGTGAACTACAAAATACCTCCTGGAAAACTGAGAAGTACGGGCAGGCAATCTCTCTAAATTTTGTGTTCGGTGTATCACAGTGTACAAGGCGACTGACTCGGTTGCCTAAGGATGGATAGCAACCTAGTGTTTTCCTCCCATATATACCTGAAATTACGTGGAGGCCCAATCCGTATTAGCGTTGTCTAATGCAAAACCGCGCAATGAGAGAATTCCCATATACTTTACGTACTGTAACACTACCCTAGATACTTGAAGGTACGTGAACGAGCTACGATATACTCACGTACATGGAATGAGGTATCACACTTACGACGTATTGCAGACAAGTTAGCAGAAGTGACTTTGTTTTACGACTCCGGAACACGGCTCTAGCCTAGAACCACTAAATGTTTTTCATTAGGTGACAATGCTCCATTAAGTAAATTGATGTTCATTTTAAGTTGACCTTGTTTAGAATTTTCCTTTCAAGGTTCACCACATGATATATGCATGCAATTCCTAAAATTCAACTAATATGATAAGCATTCTTCTCATTCAATTGAACAATTAAAACATTAGCTAGTAGGGATAAAGAAATCAAATCTTTGACAAAGAGCAAAGAGCACATCTAATGCAATTTCCCTTGCTATTCCTTTCAAGCATTCACAAACTATAATATGAATGATGCAAGTTTTTCTTTTCAATTCCCTTAATGTTATGATGAACAAAAAGGAAACTAATTCACATACAATCAATCAATATTTTTACAAGAACAAAGACTTTACAACAGTTCTGTTTTGAAGGAAAAGAAGACTTTTACGACACTTTCTTTTGAACAAAGATTAATCGACTATAATATAACTTTGGAAATGAAATGATAATGATCAAGAAATAATTTAAGAAACATTAATCAACCAGGCCAAAGTAGGGTTGGAAAGAGGAAATACAAGTTGATTTCAGAGACACTACAATCATTCGTCTTTCAGCAAGCATAAACATAAGGAAATTTGGAGAAAAAACCCAATCCAAAGGTGAAATTTTTCCCTAAGGTGGACCAGTGCAGGTCAAAGAGGGCCTAATTGTGCTACATAGCACTGTCTCTCACTCAAGGGTGCTCTGCAGAGCACTGTCCCCTGACCAAGCCTGCGTCGATTCCTGAGAGGCCACTCAAGAGTCATCTAACCTCAATTTTTTGACCAAATAACACTTCAACAAGGTTGAAATAGAATAAATGAAAGGAATTTAGGTATGTTAGAGTGTCCTAGGATGTGGATAAGCTACTCGGAGCTATGATCGTTCCCCAGTAGAGTCGCCAATTTATTTTGTATAATTTGGTATCTATGGATAAATATTAATTCCCTAGATAAGTAGTCATATCTAGAACAACAGTTTAAAGCACTTTAGCCTCTTCCTATAACTTAGCAATAGATAACAAAGAAGATGAGAAGACCTACTTGTAGTTTCACTTCCCTCTTTTCTTCTTTGTATCGATCCTGTCGCTCCTTCCCGTAATTAACAAGCTTGAGAAGTACTTGTAAACATCAACAGAAGACAAAGAACCGATTAAAGAAAAAGATCTA
Source organism: Pinus taeda (assembly GCA_000404065.3). NCBI lineage: Eukaryota > Viridiplantae > Streptophyta > Pinopsida > Pinales > Pinaceae > Pinus > Pinus taeda. The sequence continues at coordinate 42,991 of APFE030296866.1, forward strand.
TTGAATACAAGTAAATGGAATCAGATACATTCACACATATAAGCATCATATAACAAGATAAGCATATGGGAAAAAGGTTCAAATACTTTATAGAAGTAATTACAACCATCAAGTCTGATTTGAAGTCACTCCTCTAGCTTGGATCCCATCCACATCACATCAAAAGCATCAAAAACTTGTAGCATAACAATACTTGTCTCAAAGTCAATTCTCATAGTAACATTATCTCCTTACAATTCAACATAGTCCAACCACTGATCACTTAGATGAGTGTTCAATTTATAGGAGGATGAAGGAGGTTATGTCATAAATGGTGGTATTCAATGGCCTTCCATACTTAGAATTAGTTCCATGGAGGAATCCATGAGAGGACAGGATGCATCTTAACTCATTCCTCAATCGTTTTCGAGATCATAGGAGTTGATAAGTGAGGGAAACTTCTAGATGACTCCAAGAGATAAGAATATTCCCCAAACCCTATGTGAATTTTGCTCAATCTCGCCCATCGTAGGTGAAAGAGGGCCTAAGTGCTCTACAAAGCACCCTGGAATGGACTCAACTACTCTGCAGCGCACCCTTACATGGGCCTACATGCGCTGGTCCCTTTAGAGGTCATTTCAGGATGTCTTCAAGTCATGTAATTTTCAAGGAAGGAGGCATTCAAAAGGGTGACTTGTTTAGGGCATGTAGAAATTGAAATTAGGGTTTGATGAGCCCTAAAACACTGATCTAAATGATGGGAGTGATGTGCCCAAATGGATCTGTAACACTAATAGGAAGACACTTCAAGGTAAAAGCATATCATGATAGTCTTAAATACTTTTTGGAACAATGATTATCTTCAAAAGTGTTAACTTTTTTAAAATACAGTCAAATTCCACCATTGATAGCTAAAATGACTGAGATAACTATTTCATTAGATTCCCCTTTTCGAGCGGACCAAAATCGACCTAAATATCACCCAGTTTGGTCAAGTGGAAATTAAGTTATGAATTATTTTATTCACACATGTATTATGGAATGGGTTAGCCCTAATCACATGAGTAACTACTTGGGTCAATATTAACCCCAAGTGACCCCTCAAGAAATCATATAAATAGAAGAGACCTCAAGATCATTTGGACACACATCTTCTCTTTTATTTTGTCTTGGTTCACACAGGTTCAACATAAGGAGTTCGCTCAAGGGTCTGAGATAACAGGCGAAAGGTTCGCTCTAGGTTAGGGTCTTCTAGATCTCGGTCGCCGGCACAAATATGACATTTGTCATCCTTAATCATAGGGAGTGAGTGGGTAAGAGAGTGACTTTGGTCCTCTGGTCTCTAGGAGGCAGTTCAGAAGGAGCAACTTTTGGTTTAGAGACATAAATATTTCTTCTCGTCTGCAAAATGGGGCATAAGAATTTAATTCTTATTTGGTGGGAGCGACTGGAATTCAATATGGATATGGAGTTTCTTTCTATGAGAAGTGGGTTGGAGTTAATTTCATCACCCTGCACTTTCAATCATCAATCTATTCATCATCCTCCAGAGGATTTTGGGTTGGATATGAAAATTTTCCTCAATATGGCTTATGGTAGTGTTTCAGTCTCAATTATATAATAGATTATGTGGAACTCCAGAAAATTCTTTGGAAGCCTTACCTTGCTAGTCTTGGGGTGTGGGTTAAGCTTGTTAGTTCTTTTGCAAGTCGGGTTCAGTGGTCCTTTCCTTAAATGGAACAACCTCATTGTCTTCCAGAAAGCCTTGATGTTGGTTCTTTATTTCTTAAATTTTTTGATTTGGTTGAGGTGTTGCCAAAGTTTCTAGGAAACAACAGGATGACATGGATGAGATACAATGCTAGTCTTCACAATTATTATTAGAAGCTAAGTTCCTCTAACTTTTGAGTAGTTTAGAAATTTCTTTGAATGAATTCCATGAGGAATTTATTGCACTCAGCACTCGAGTTACAACTCTAGGGAATTGTATGGTTGGCAGTGCTCAACTTTCTCTTGGAGGTGTTGCTCCTAGTGTGGTTCCTCATAAGAAGAAGCCTCTTCACTCATAGAGGAATGACAAGCCTAGTTTTGGACGTTGTTGATTGGGGAAGCTAAGGACGGGTTTATTGGTTTTAGTTAAAATATTTTGTTGATATATGTTGTAATGTAAATACCTTCTGATTCTTGGGATCTTTTGTATATTCATAAAGAACATATATATTTAGAATAGGGAAGAAATTAAATCCTAGAGATGGCACTAATTTTGTATGGTCTGGTGAATATTTACATTATCGCATAACAAAAAGATATTATAAGGCTTCTAGCTCATAATCTAGTATTATTATTGCAAAATCGTTAATTGTTTCTTAAAAAAAACGTGTTACTTTGTTTGCCATGGGGCTTTGGATTGATAGTGAATGAGTGTTATGTTAATGAACTCCATAGAAAAAGGACTTTGATTCTGTAACACCCTCCTCCCACATTTATTCAAGTTAACCAGTCTATTGGGGTAAACATGTGACGAGCAGCTACTACAATCTGATTCAACTCCCCATGTATAGTTAAGGAAGTGGAACCAACCAAACACAATCAATCTGACCTTTTGCACATGTCACAAAAGCTATAGGAGACAACCAACCCTTCTAAGTGATTAACCCCTAAAACAACTTGACACTTCACTGCTCTAGAGCCTCAATCGCTCCAATGAAATGGGCATGCGTGCAACTGGGGCCCTCCAATCGCTCTCACAACATGGGCATGCAAGCGACAAGGGTCCTTTTCAAGGCCAGGACTAGGGTCCTTTCAACCCTGGATTCTATGGCTCCTTTTCAAGGCCAGGACTCAGGCCACTTCCCAAAACTCCATGCAACCTTCAAGAATGAAAAATAACATTGATGCATTGATACAAATGTAAATAGTTGAACAAACACTTGATTGTACCCCTACTAGACATGACAGGGAATTTCGTCAAACATGTCACGAATATGCAATCTATAGGTGATAACAACAAATCTGAGCATAGGGGTTTCATACTTATCTGATAATCACTAAGAATATTTGATACCTTATCATATTAGTTGCATCATCATTCGATTGGTAAAATAGGTACCTCAACCCACTGTGATCACTCGTAAATAAAAACCTCCTACCAAGAAGATAATGCCTCCACATCTTCAATGCATGAATGATCGTTGCCAACTCAAGATCATGTGTTGGATAATTCTTCTCACTCTCATTCAATTTCCTTGATTCATAGCATACCACCTATCCTTCTTCCATAAGGACTCCAATAAACCCCCTCTTGCAAAAATCCATGCACACTACAAACTCTTTATCTGGATCTGAAATCTTTAACACTAGAGCATTCATCAACAACTACTTCAATTGTTCAATACTTGCTACACATTCTTTTATACATTCAAACTTCCTACTTTTCCTCTAATGATGTGATAGGATATGAAATGTAAGAGAAATTCCTGATGAACCTCCTATAGTAACCTGATAGTCCCATTAATGATCTTACCTCATCCACATTTCTAGGAGTTCCCATTCCATGATAGCCCTTATCTTTTCCGAATCCACTGTTATACCCTCCTTGGAAACAACATTTCCAAAGTAATGTACCTCTATCTAAAATAAAATGCACTTATTGAGCTTAGCATTTAACTGGTGCTCTCTCAATAATCTCAATACCGATGCTAAGTGTTCGGCATGCTCTTCTTCATTCTTAGAATATACCAATATGTCATCAATTAATACAACAACAAACTTGTCCAAATAAGGATGCAACACACTATTTATCAAGCACATGAAAGTAGTTGGAGCATTAGTCAAACCAAATGGAAATACAATAAACTCATAATGCCCATACTTCATCCAGAAGGTTTTCTTGTAAATTTACTCTTACTTTATGCATACCAAATTATCCAGATCTCAGATTAAGCTTCGAGAATATTGTTGCTCGTTTCAACTGATCAAACAAGTCATCAATACTTGGAAACATATACTAGTTCTTAATCGCCACCTTTTTCAACTTCCTATAATCAATGCATAGCCTAAGAGTACCATCCTTCTTCTTCACAAACAACATCAGTGCACCCCAAGGTGATACACTTGGCCTGATGTATCCCTTTTCAAGTATTTCCTTTAATTGCAACTTCATCTCTACTATCTCTGGTGTGCTCATCCTGTAAGGTGCCTTTGATGTTGGTGCTGCCCCTGGTACTAACTCAATAGAAAACTTAACTTCCCTATAAGGAAACAACTTTAAAATCTATGCCAGAAACATATCCTAAAACTACTATAAAACTAGGTACCTACTCAAGACATTTGCATCCTCAACTTAATTACCTTAATCACTAGAAATATGCACTTCGAATAACACACACCCCTTCTTGTGACTATGATTTACCTGCATATCTATCACCATCATAATTGACGTTTCCTTCTTCTTACCCTGTAAGGTTCTCTGTTCTCCATTTTCATCGAAGCATTCAATAGCTTTGTCATAACAATCCACCTTAGTCCTGTGAAGATACAACCAGTCCATACCCAAAAGCATACTATATGATCCAATGACAATACATTTAAATGTGCTAAGGTAGGCATAGCATTCAATTCAGATGTGCAAGCTCTTATCCAATGATGAAATCTCTTCTTTGTACCTGTAGCCAACTCCACTAAAATAGATGCTACATGCACTTCTTTAGTGAAACCACACTTATACACCAAGTCAGGGTTAACATAATTATAATTAGATCCAAGGTCAATCAAAATAGAAACAACTTGATCACAAAAATTACCATCCATCTCAATAATATATGCATAGTAATCTTCCTTCTTGCTATCCAGTGTTGCATAAATCCGAGGGACACTGTCCAACATCTTCCACTGTACATGATTCCTATGCACCGTCAATCTTTGGTCTACCACCCTAATGCTATGGAGAATCTCTTAGATGATGATCCTTGCCACAAGTCCAATATTGTAAAGGCTTCTAGCCAACACCCTTGTTCTGCTCCCCAGACTAAAATTCTTGTCCTCTATCAAATGCATTTAACTTCTTATGTAGTGTTGCATTCTCTTTGTTACCTGTGTCCTCAGGCCTTGGTCACTTATTTTCCCATTTTCCTTTGTTCTTTGCATTATTTTTCCTGTCCATATTAGTTTAAAATTCGTGCTTTGATTTCTCATAATGATGATTTAGATTATGAATGGCCTCCTCCATTGATATAGGCTCATTAAACTCAATCCTTTCCTTGAATGATATGAAAACCCACTAATGAATCTATGAATATTGGCAGTCTCCTCCTTGAGGTAAGCCACATACCTCAATAACTCCAAGAATCTACTAGTGTATTCCTCATCAATCATAGATCCCATCTCTAGCTCAAGAATTTCGTTGGCTTCATCTTAGTATCTCTCTGATAGGTACGTCTTGAATAGTCTCTTAAACTCACTCTAAGTCAACTCCTCTTCATGAATGCCTCTAAGATTCTTTACATCTTCCCACCAAATGTATGTTTTTCCTTTAAGACTAAATGTAGCTATTTTGTCCTCCATGTTCACTGAGTAATAATGGAACCTGAAGAACTTGTTCATACCAAGCAACCATGCTTCGACATCCTATGACTTCTTCATTTCTCAATCAAATGTAGGTGGATTTTTTTTCTTGAACTCATCCAAAAAAATATCGACCGTGATGCCTATCTGAACCAGAACTAGAGTAAATGCCATATCCATTGCCTCACCTATCAGGTGTATCCAAGAATCTTCCATCCATGATAGTGTCATATATATTCAACATGTGCCCACCATGATATATATTATCAAATGCCCCACTAGTCCTATCCTCCTACACATAGCTAATCTGAAGTGGTCCCTGTCTCTACAAGTATGAAAAACTATGAAGTATGACTACATTAACTTCTTCTTATTTCTCTTGTTCCTGAATGATCCTATCATTATCTGCTTTGTAACTCCTTATTTCTTCCTTCAAAATTCTCAATGTGTCTTCTATGCTAGAAGAGTGCCCAACAAAATGTTTCTCATTTGATCCACATGGAGAACCTTATGAACTGTAGTCTACCATTCTTCTAGTCATCTTGGATATTCTCTTCCTGCAAGTTATATCATGTTAGCTAAACTAAATCATAAGCAAACCAACGTACCTCAATATATTTTGGGGAGGATATGTTGTCTACAAGACCAACTAGATTAGCATAATACATGTATAAACATAATCATATATGCATTAATCATAATTTTCAACCATTATCTAGGTATCAATGCCTGATCATACCAACCACATACCATTACCTCATGCATGACAACTACAACCATATCAATCTATGCATAACAATATATAAGCTCTGACATTCATAACCAACATACATTCATGACGACTACATCCAACAACACACCATCCACTTCCACATGGCAACGCCATTGCAACCATGACCACCATCATGCATACACACAAGTACATAGAGCATAAGCATAGAGAACACATATATGCAACCGAAATGAATGCATGACTAACACACCGCTCATCTTATCCAAGGGGTGAACCATGCTTTGATACCACTGTGTAACCACCTCCTCCCACATTTACCCAAGCTACTTGGTCTAGTGGGGTAAACATGTGACGATATGATACTATGATGTGACTCAACTCCCTATGTATAGTTAAGGAAGTGGAATTGATAGAACTAAACCAAATTGACCTTCCACACATGCTACAGAACCTTTAGGAGCCACCCTACCCTTATAGGTGATAAACCCTTGAGTAAACTGAACATATCACCATATAACACCCTATTCACTCCCTTAATAAGCCATGCATGTGACTATAGGCCTCTAGTCTCTTCCACCGTAAGGGAAAGATAGCAACTATGGGCTTTCTCAGCTACTTCAATGCCAACAACCCGAGATTTTGTGCCACTTTTTCAGGGTTAGGAATAAAGCCACTTCCCATAACTCCATGAAACCTTCAAGAATTATAAAGAACATCAAAACATGAGTATGGATGCAAAAATTTAATCAATGAACTGACTGGACCCCTATTAGCCATGAGAGTCATTTCATCAAACATGTCACAAATACGCATTTTGAAGATCATAACAACATATATGAGCATAGGGGTCTAATTCTTATTTGAGAATCATTAGGAAGAATTGATGCCTTATCACAATAGTTGCATTACCCACTATTAGGTCACATATTCATTGTTCATTCATTTACTAGGCAAAACATGATGAGAGCCATACATCAACATTGCTATAAATATTTCTCATAACCAACATATAAACCACGAAAATAGCAAGGATATGATAGCCATATAAATCACATAATAACAAGTACATTGTCCCATCAAATACAAGAGGAAACAAGCTCTTATTAGTGGTCTAGTGGTCTATGGATTTGTTATTTCTTATTGTATTTTTCTTCCATACTTAGTGTTGTAACCCTTCCTCCCTCTTATGTTTTAGAAAAATATCCCTACATTTTTCATCTATTTCTTATTGTCTTGTAGTAGAGGCTTAACTTTATCCTTCCTTCCACTTTTTATGGTTCAATACAATCTTAATCTTCTTCAATTACCCCGAAAGGTTCTTTTGTTTATGCAAGGGTTACTTCTTTCTCAATCTTTGTTACCACATACACTCTTTAATCTTTCCTGAGACAATTTTTTTTTCTTCAAGCCATGCTACAACATGCATCTCTTCTAAATCTATTCTTTTTGTAGCATGTATCTCTTCTTCTTTGTCCTACCATGTTTCTTCTTGTGTTACAACATGGGTTTCCGCCTCTTTTATAGAAGATAGTGTTGTCTCTTCCTCTTTTTTACCTTATAATATTCATTTTTGGTATAGCCACAAGTGTAGGCCTCTTGTTCATTCTCCTTAGTATCCTTGTTGGAGGTTGGATTCTAGTGATCTCTATATCACTATCATGACCTCCCATGGATTCTTCTTCCTATGGTTGCAACTCAACAATTTCTCCGGCTTTGTAAGTTGTAGCAACAACCTCCTTATGGATTGTAGTAGTTGCATATTTTGGTGGAGTTGTAGCAGTTGCAACTTCTAGAAGTTGCAACAATTGTTCCTTCTACTAGTGATTCTTCAACTTCCAACCTCGGTGCTTACACAACATCATTCCAGATACAACATTATATTTGTAGTGCATGTTCCATAAGTAATTTGATCGAGTCATGATGTGAAAGGGAATCATTTAGCCTACTAGAGTTTTAAATGTTGGTGGCCATCTGTTAGACTGTCTTCCAGAGGAAGAAGGGTATGTTGACTAGTTTTTAAATCCTCAAGTGATCTAGAAACCTCAAGTGGTGCTAATAGATGACCCCATGGCACCCCTGATGTGAAAATTATCTCTCTGTGATGAGAGATATGTATAGGGTGTTGGTATATACCTTTTGTCCAATCCACTCTAGTTCTTCACCAAAACCTCTTATGTATTGAGAAACTACTCCATCAATTATGGCTTCATATTTTTCACTCTCTGATTTGTTGTAGCCTAGACATTATTTCTATGGTTTTTTCATCTTCCTGAACCATTATTCCCACTACCATATACCTATCATATTGGAAATTAAACACATTTTCAAGGGAAATAACATAATCATACCCCTACAATATCTCAACATACCTAATGCATCTTGCAGACTGAAAAATTTCTAAAACATTGTCGCAATATTATAGAAAAAGGGAAATTATGGGCTTTATGGGATTCAATGAATCTCCCATTTTTCTTGCTAAGATTTCATATAGTCTAATAGGTACAAGTTTGAATGGATAGTTCACTAGGGGTGAAAGATTTTAATTAAGATAATGAAATCATAGGCTGATGGTGTATATTACATCATAGGCTTATGGTGGTTGTGGATTATTATGGTGAGTGATATGTCCAGTCTTCTTGAGGTAAGTGCAAATTATGTCCATTAATTTCATTCATTATGTAAACAAAATATGTTCCTTTTGTTACTTAGTGTGACTTGTTGTCCTTTCCTAGGTTGGCGATAACATTTTTTTCATGTTCTCAATTGGTCCTTAGTCATGTCTTAATTCTCTTCCTCATTATTTGATTCTAAAGACTCTTCCTCTTTACTATTCAAATTTCCATCATTGTTTGGTTGTTCATTGTCCCTCATCGGTTTGTCACCTAAAAAATGAAAGTTCTCCTTGTCTCCCTCTATATTTTCCCCAATAGGTGGTGGAATATCCCCTTTGTAATGAGGTTCTTCATGTGAATCAACTAAATCATCAAGGGTATGAGTAACGAAATCCTCAACTAAGGAAACTAGAACACCACAGTGGGTTGTCTCTTTCGAAGATTGCATATAAGGAATAGCATACGTAACAAGTAGTAATCTAAGAGCTCTATCAAACTGATGGATGATAGGAAAAATCATCCAAAGTTTCTCGTAAGTAACTTCATAAGCATGCTTTGGACCTTAGTGAGATGACTCTTCTTTCTAAAACATGTGGGTTGGATTCAGACTCACATAATTACTACCTTGAACTGAAGGTTCTTTATGTGAATGAGTTGAGTTATCAACTATACAAAGGTTGGCCCTCTTTCTAGTGCCAAAATGTTGTTGTCTTTGGAAACCACCAACATATAGGGGGTATCACCGATACGAAGTCCCAAGTAGACCTTACACCATTTGGAGTAGGAGCCCCATCTAGGAAACAATCCTAACTTCCATAATCTTAAACATTTTCCTTAGCTACAATAAAAAACATAAGAGAGTATGCATATACTTTCGAGATAAGAAAGTAAGTTAGCCTTGTGAAGCACTCAATTTCAATGTGAATAAAGGTTCTTTCATAGATAGAAAATAGAAATTGAGTGTTTAGAAGAAGAGTAATAGTAATATCATAATAAAGACACACACATATATCTAAAAGAATCTTTAATTATCTTGCGAAGTAGTTCGCATAGAAACAGCGATCATGAAAGAAATAAATGAACAATTCAAAGATGTATACTAAAGGTAATTAAATAGTTCATTTTCCTTATTATAAACACAAACATACACTGTAAACAATGAAATAATAATCTTACAACATTCACAATATATGCATGAAAGTGTGCCATTTTTAAGACTTTAAAACCATTAAATGAAATTTCCAAGATACACAATTACAATGATGCATCACTAGCCCCAATAGTGGAATGTTAAGCAACTACTTCCTCCTCAAAAGGATGATCTTCTCACCTATTCCTAGCTTGAGAAGCTAAGGTGAAAATTCATTTTCTTGAGCTATGGGGGTTTATTTATACCAAATGAGGTGACCTTTCACCTCCCTTATAAATATTGACCTCCCTCATGACTCTTGAGCTACTATGTGACTTTTGAGTTCCTACATGAATCTTGGACTTCCTAATAACTCTTTACATTCCATGTGTGACCCTTAGGTTTCCACACATTTAAATTTTTCTGATTTTGATAATTACAAAATCATATTCCACTAAAGTATGACAAAATACATGTTTATGTCAATGCTCATTTGGTAACATGTGACATGAGACTTTGTTGTAATGTGTTGATGTCAATTTCTCTTCTCTATTGACGTGTCTTTGACTCCTCATGATGGATATGAAATGTATTTTATATTCACCCTATAAAGGGTCTGGGAATGGTATTAAGACATTCTAAATCATCATGAGTTACTATCCATATGTTGTAGTTTGGAGTTCCTCTATCTTTTGCATGATGGTATATTTATGTTTCAGCTCAGCAAATGTTTTCTTAGCATATTTCCTTGATTATCTCCTTGAAAATTATCTACCATGTTAGGATGAAAGTACCTTAAAATGGAGCTAACTCATGGCAAGAGAATATCAGTCCCAAAATCACCTATTCTACCTTATGTTCATTCAAGATCTTGACTGTGATGGGAAATGTGAAAGGTCTGAAGGAAAGAGGCTTTCTAGTGCACAATGCATAGGAACAAGAGGCAAGAAGTGAATGATTGGACACTAGGAGCACACAGTGCGCAATGGAAAGGGAGGAGGAGACATTCTTAGGTGTAGTACATAGTTTCATGAGGCATGGATGATAGGATTTCCCATTGGGAATACACAATGCATAGTAATTGAGGAGGAGGATCAAGGGACTATGTAGTTGACCACTACAAGGGTTGAAGGATGGCCCTACTATCCACTGAAAGTGCACAGTGAATAGTGAAGGAAACGTTAGTTAAGGCATTGAATGGAGGGAAATTGCAGGTAGCAAGAGTGGTAAGATTAGGCACTATAACTGTGCAGTGCATAATGGCTAAGGAGGCTCATCTGGGAATTGCATAGGTTTCCACGTAAATGGTATAGATATGACCAGATTATCCACTAAGAATGCACAACACAAAATACAAGACATAGTTGATCAAGGGTTGCGCAATGAGTAGGTGTAAGTATTAAGGTTTGAGGGTTTGTGCTCTAATGTTGCTCAATGTTCCAAGAGGTTTCCCTCAAGATTACATAGTATGCAAGTCTACGAGGTGGGTGTCATCACTAAATGTTAGGAGTGCATAGTGTGCTCATTGCTTGGTGAGAAATGAGTGTGCTTACAACTTGTGCAAGATGAGTGGATAGGGAAAAGCTCCAATGATGTCACTAAGTGTGAGATTAGTGAGACAAGAGAGTAAGAGTAAGAGCATACAAAAAGTACTTAACATTATCACACACACATACACCCTCAAACACATGACAAGAAGATGCACAGTACCCAAAATCAACATGTGTTCATTGAAACAACAATAAAATGACACTTATCTCCAAGTGTGACAGTTAGGATACATGCCTTCACAACACAACTATCAACTACAATGAGAAATTGTTTTATGCCATGGAAGTGCACCCAGTGCATGTTCTTATGATATATGAGATGAACTAATGAAAGATATTTCACATAAGGTTTCCATGATATATTGTATTGTTTCCCATGTTATAAATCTCGGGGAAAACCCTTGGATAATTTCCCTCATTTTGAAGATGATACATAGGTAAAACCCTAGATTATTAATGCCACAAGGTGAGTCGAGAATAAGGGTGAAATCTATTAGAGAAATATACTCTATATGAGCTCAACATGTCATTTGTGGGAATCGAACCTGGGTGGGGAGGGTGATAAGAATTCCTCCAACCACGTGAGATAAATCCAATTGTATGTTAATGCATTAACTTTATGCTTGGAAATTTATTTGAAATTTTTTAAAAGGGATGGAAGATGCTTTCGTTCTTCTCTTCATTTTTGGAGATTTAGTTTAAACAACAATTTGTTGTGACTATTTCCCTTTATCATATTAACTTTTCTTTTCTTTTTCTCTCAAGATAACTAGAAGGTTGGATAGAGATCTCACTTTCTAACACTTAGTTCCAAAAGTGTATATGAACAAGGAAATAATTCTATTGTAAACCTTCCCTCTTTGTTATGTATCTAGAGGTTCGAAGATTGGATAGGATGAGAAAAGATCCCACTCCCACCTATATTTTATTTTATAATCCTAATAAATACATCTATGATATGAGATAGTGCAATTTCAAAATCGGTAGCATGATTAGTGAAGGAGACTTGTGAAGATGAGAAATCATGATTCGCTAAAGCAAAGGAAACTTAACAGGTCCCATTTATTGCAATACTATGTTATAAATTATGTTGGAAATAAATCTAATACATCTACTTCTACTTAGAGGGTTCTAAATCATTCTCATTCTACATTGATTTATTTTCTTAATATACTCTTTACTTGAACATTCTTTGTTATATTCCATTCATTAATTGAGTTAGGCACTTTTCTTTCATATTTTCAGTTCCTGTTTTTATTATTCCTCGAGTAAGTTATGGGCATATTATGCATATAAGAATTCGTTATTGAGGTTAATATTGTGTCAATAACATACATTAGGGGAGGCTTTATAAGGGTTTTGAGTACAAATCATTATCACCAATAAAGTGAAGAGATGGATTTATATCTTATCCATAGAGATCAATTTTAAGCCATAACTATATACTTCAAATGATACTATAAGAAAATGAAAATGAGATAATTTATTCAAAAGCATAACTTGAACCTTGTCTTGAGAAACATATTGTGTTATAAAATAGGCTATGAATGTGTTTCTACATAGGCCTTTCTATAATGTAAAAACAAAAAGAACATGTATATGTATATATATATATATACATACATACAAATAGGTCTTTGATTTTTTACTATGTTATCCATAGATCTCAATTTTAAGCCATAACTATATACTTCAAATGATACTATAAGAAAATGAAAATTAGATAATTGATTCAAAGGCATAACTTGAGCCTTGTCTTGAGAAGCATATTGTGTTATCAAATAGGCTATGCTATTTGTTTTCGCATAAGTCTTTCTATAATGTAAAAACAAATATATATATATAAGTCTGTCTGTTTTTTTTTTACTTAATTATTGTTTATGGGTAGTGCTTTCAAATATAACATAAGAGAGACAACTAAAATGATAAAATTCAAAAGCACATACATGAAAACACAATTGGGTTTTGGACATTGTGAGTGAAAAACAATTATATTTTTCTTGGGAAAAAGCAATTCAAGTGTAAAACCTCCAAACAAATTATGTAAAAATCATGAAGATGCAAGTTTAAGGGAATTTTTTTCTTGGATTAATATCACTAATTAGGTGAAGACTTTCACTTTCAGAAAGAAACGTTCCTCAAATACAATGTGACACTACTCATGGTGCACTAATGCCTGGAATTAAATATTGAACAAATATTAAATTTCATATTTATAACTATCTCTTTATACTCTCTTACAACATTTCTTTACACCCTTTGGACCAATAACATAGTGAGAATAAAGTAAATTTAACACTTAGAAACAATTAAACAAATCAGTTTTATAAAACATTAAAAACATGGTGCTCCTAAGTGAGTTACTCTAATAAGTAAGTCTATGAACTTTTTCAATCTAACTATTTTCAAAATTTTATTTGAGTATACTTAATAAATAAACACATATATAAAATTTTAAATAGATTTAAATTTTCCAATTATCGTTGTTTTAAGTTTTATTAATTTATTGTTATATTTTAGATTATTATTATACATATATTACGGTCAATAATACTGCTGAGCCTTTGCACCATTACCATTTAGTTTCATCAAATCACTCTTATTCACACCCATAGAAACTGAAAAACGCAGGTAAAAAAAACTATAGCAATATAAAAAATTATAAATAGTTATACTGACTTAAAAGATGGTTTAGAATATAGGTTTAATGACTAGTAATTAAAAGATTGGTTAAAGGTGAATTTGGACACAACGGTCCAAAAAAGCAATCATAAAACTCAGGAATGCCACTGACCGGCGCATGATGAATGAAGAATGTGAGGGATCGGTGGTTATGTGAGGGATGCGTGGTGAATGAAGAATGAGAGGGGTGGTTATGTGAGGGATGCGTGGTGAATGAAGAATGAGAGGGATCGGTGGAATGAGAGGAGGAAATTCACTAATGAAGAGGAGGTGATCGAAGTTTTTGCAGTCGGAAAACAGCAGCAAGGCGATCTGAGTGGATTATTCATGGAGGGTAATTTTCTATTCCCTTTAATTTGTTTTGTCTATTTCTTTGTTTATTCAACTGGTTAACGAGGAAAACCAAGTAACCGCACAAACTTTTTTCTCTGTTAAATCTACAGGTGGTTAAGCATGGGTGTTCTCAATGTCTCTGATGTAAAGTTGTTTGTCTTATGGAGCGTTCCATAATGTTCAGTGTAGTGTTGTATGCATCCATGTCCTGTACTGTGTTTAGTGCTGTGGTATGCTTATAGTGTTGTGGTAGGGTTATTTTGTGTCTGTTAAGTGAGAGAGAAAGTCCAAGCTGAGGAGAATATCCAGGGGTGGTTGAAGGGCCAACTTGATCAACAAATAATGTATTCAGATACTTATGGCAATATTTTATTGAATTACTTCTAAATTCATTCCCAGCCCTTTGTTCCCGGCCCTTTGTTTCTATTTCTTTTTCTGATGAGTTGGAATTTTATATACCGGAGGAGCTAGAGCAACGTTTTCAGTGCCTTTGTAGAAGAGAATGAGGAGTTTGCAGCTCCTTTTTAACCACCTGTTTGCAGAGTTTTAATAATAAATGAAAGATTCGTAAGAAGCGTTTCAATAACAAAGGTGAGTAGTATTTGCCAATGGTGTTGTTCTCCTGTGTTTCTTGGTGCAGTTTAAGAATATCTCTATGATATATTTACACAACATGTCCATTGCAGAAGACTTATGTCAGTTGAGTTAGTTTTAGTCCTATGTGTCGATCGGTGTTCACATGTGAGATATTCCATGTAATGAGTCTACTGACAACATTGGTCTCTCATTTCATGGCTGTGCTGATCGTTAGAGCACTGATCTCTCCAAACGCCCAATTGAGCTCCTCCTTTTCTCATTTCATGCATGTGCATCCATTTTCTTTAGATGTGTTGAAATTATATGTTTGTAAAATAGAGCAGACGTTTCCTGTTTTTCTAAACACTCTATGTTTTATTATATGCTGGATCTCACCTATAATATAATCAAAGGAGAAATTCCTTCATGGCTGTAGAATCTTCCAAAGCTTTGAGACATTGCTCCTATCATACAATCAGTTGGAGGGGACAAGTGGAGTTACTAGCAAATCAATTCCATGACAGCCTTCCCCATCCACCCAGATTCATATCCGTAAGAGTTGCATAATCTGATGAAGTCGAAGATCTTTAAAGAGTGCTAACACCAGTCATAAGAACAACTAATTTAGATAGCACAATCGATAGCTTCTCCTTAAGTAGCGTAGGTAGATTAAGCAGGAGATTGAGAAGGTGGTTCAGCCAGTTGAGAGGCACCGCCAAAAACCTTACACAGCAAAACCCTACAGAGAGGCACTGCCAAAAACCTTACACAGCAAAACCCTATAGAGAGTCACCGCCAAAAACCTTACAAAGCAAAACCCTACAAAGCCAGATCAACACATTCCTGAGAAATGCCAGCCGTAAGGCTGCATAGCCTACATAACTACTTACAGATCCAATTATAGACCCATAGCTTCATAGCCTTCTTACAAATCCAATTCTATTTTAGAAGCAGATTTCTGTTTAATGCAAAAATTCAATGAATCTTTTTGATTTGTTAAGAAAGCACGGTGAAATTACTTTTGATGGCATTTTCGTAATCCATTTTGAATATCACAGAAAACGGATTCTGTGGACGGTTGTGATTGTTTGGGGTTGCGTGCTGTAATTCCCATTTATATTGCTTGGAGTTTGAGGAAATGCCATCTTTTAGTGGATAGATATGTTTGGACGGGGCTTTGAGGATTACTAATTTGCTGGTGAAATACATTTTTTCCTAGAGGTGAAATAATTAAAATTGTTTTATTAAAATATTATTCACCTCTAATTAAAATTGTTTTATTAAAATATTATTTAATTCAAAACACATAGGAAACCTAGAATATCCCAATACAGTAGTACCAAGCCACATAACTAGAATTATACCTAAAGCTTGGGTAATGCCTAGGGTAGCGAGATATGCATATAAACATCATAAATAAATGACTGTACCTACAATCACATACCTGCAATCTACTGATGGAAGAGTTTTCCATGGATGATACCAGCAGTTGTAATAATAGTACCAGCAGTTTTCATTAGATTTACAAAAGGTCATCATAGCTGCTCGTCCGATAAAGAGCATGGCCCCGCGCCCAAAACAGGAAACCTGGAATATACTTGAAACCAACGCTTCCCTAAAGCAGGGCAGCGAGATATGCATAATACATTACAGTACTTGCAATCACATCACTGTCCCCTAAATAGTATTGCAGCACCGGCCCTGTGGTTGAATTGCCATTAGCCACTGGTGATTGAGAAACCTGGGACAGCGAAGTTTGCAACACC
>APFE030296868.1:0-12495 GCA_000404065.3 Pinus taeda
GGGGGGGTGGACTCGAAATATATATTTGCCACGGTTAATAATGTCAGCAGGTCCGCCATATTGCATCGCGTTTTATATATAAGCCCTAGCTCCGTCGATTGCGACTTGCGATTGGGCTGCGGACCCAAAAATGTATACGACGTGCTTAATAAAATCGACGGTCCTCCATATCAGGAAGCGCCTGGTGTATAGACCTCGGGTTCCACCGATCGCGATTGGGGAGGCGGACTTGATAAAAAAATGTGTTGCGGTTAATAACATCGGCGGGTCTACCATATCACATCGTGCTTATGTATATGCCATGGACTCTGTCAATTGCCGATAAGTGATTAACATAGCGGACCGCGATATATAATGGAGCGATTTTGTATTTGAAAGTCCGAAAGGTTCTCGCTAGCGATGCAAAAGAAGAAGTGCAGAAGACGTAGAAATGGAGAAATTGCGATAGCGATAGAGGTGGGCATTGAGAAATGTATAAAGACTGAACAAAAAAAAAAACATGGAAAGGGTAATTTAAGGATGCTTTGCGAAGCGAAAAGGGTTATGATGGGAATAAAGATGCAATAGGAGGTTTTGAGGGGTAACAAGAGCGGTGATTATATGTGCGGGCATAGGGCACCATGAACGTTTATGAGGATTTGAAGGAGTCCCAATGAAGGATATGAATGAAGGGCTAGACTAGGTTATGGATGAATCATGCAGCAGAGATTTATTAAAGGGGGGCCTTGACCATTAAGAATTGCAGATTTGACTCAGCAAAGAGTTACAATCCCTGCGATAAAATAGATCATTCGAAGAATTGAAGGATCAAACTTCTAGGGGACCCATTCAAATTTGCTACCAAAGCATGTTTTAATAGGGTGGTGGTTGTGGCCACAACATGTCCTTAAATGTTATAATGGTGTCTTTAGACACCACCCATCATCTTGAAGCATTTTTTTCTCTTATATTCAATTTCTATTTAGAATCTATTATCTATTCTATTTGCTCGATTTCCCTCATTCCTTGACATGGATCACAGTTGACGGTTTATTAAACATAGCCTTGTTATTTGAAAATCGTGTTGAGTCGAATCTTATCATAATTAACTCTAGGATGATCGATTTGTTGAGTGGAATTGAGTTTGAGATAGATTAGATTTACTAGAAATTTGAAGATTCCTTCCAATATTGATCTTGTTATTATGAATGAACAAAATTATGTTATCCGGCCGCTAGATATAAAAATCGTTTTGAAGAGAAATGGTATCTGGAAGTACACAACAACTATTGTTCCAAATTCAAAGGATGGCCAAATTAAGTTTGTTATTGATGGAACTTAAGGATGAGGTTGTCAAGGTCATCGTGATCTATATTTCTCAGGAAATCCGTTTTGCATATGAGTGGGATTGACTACCATCATGAGGTCTAGAATAATTTGAATTTGTTACTTGAAAATTTTTACAAAAGTCGGTTCATGCAATTAGAAAAAGTATTGATCTCCATCAATCCCCATTCCTTCGAAAATATTGAATTTCTAGCTCATGTCAAAGAGACGCAGTTGAAGTTGGGTGATTATGGAAAGAACTATCCAAAGAAAGTTTGGAAACTCATTGAACTAGCCCTAATGAATGTGAGGACAACTTATGATGTGTTATGTTCCTCCTTCTCCACCAATTATAGATCACACTAAGAAGATGATTTGGATTACACCTTTTCTACATTTTGTGTTTTGTTGATCAAATTGCATAAGAGGTTGCTTGATAAAGGAAAGTGAACGCTGATGTAGAAGGAAATTTGAAATTGACCTAAGTGTCTCAACCAAAAAACTCAAGGAAAACATGATGGATCTAAATCAACCAATAAGAATCGAAAGAAGAAAAGATGTTAATGTTGTGGGAGGGCAGGACGTGAAGAGAAAACATGTTTCAAGAAGAGAGATCTCTTGGAACAAAAGTTAAAATGTTTGAGAACATGTTAGCTAAAAAATAAATTAGTGGATCTATCGAAAACTTTACCTTTTCAGTGAAAACTCAAGTATTGCATGCTCACACTGCGAAGAATGAATGGGTTGTCGATTCTAGTTTCACCCATCATATGGCGAAAGATGTATCTTTATTTTTCTCCATGGACAAGGATACTAAGAAAAATATCTACCTAATAGAATATTTTTCTCTTAACATTATTGGACATAGTGATTTCCTTTGTCGATGTGGAAAAATACTGAATGTTTATCATGTAGCTAGCCTAAACACGAATATGTTGTCAGTTTCTCAATTGACTAGGACTAGTAAAGTTGTTGAATTATGGCCAAATCAATTCATTGTTAAATATCTCAAGAGGGATCAGTCAATTGTTACCACAAGAATTTTTTACTCAATTGATGGAGTGTATAAGTTTCGCAATGTGTCTTGACAGGACTATGAACCGACTACTCTTTTGGCACATACCATTAATCGAAATCAACTATAGTATGAATGACCCAGACATCTGAATTTTCGGAGCATCAAGACAATGGAAACATAGAATATGGCTAATGTCCTGCCATAAGTTATTCACATGATGGAGTCTATGAGGGATGTGCATTAAGAAAGCATCACAAGACACCTTTTGATCTGGGAAGGCATGTTCGCATAGAAACCAATAGAACTTTTTCATAATGATCTTTGTTCCATAAATAAGACTTCATTGGTAGAATCAAGGTATACTCTAAACCTTTATTGACGAATTTTCAATATTTTATTGGGTATAATCCTCTTGAAGAATGAGAGTAATGTTTTTAAAATATTCAAAGAAATTTGGGTATTGGTTGAAAAACAATGTGGCCAACCCATTAAATTCTTACAATTAGATAATGGTAGAATGTGAATCAACCATTTGTAGATTACCTTACTTAGTTGGGTATCTCTTGGAAGAGGTTTGTTCCTCATACTCCTCGATATAATTGTGTCATTGAGTGAAAGGATTGAAACTTAGTTGAAATTGTTCGATGCCTTTTACAAGCCAAAATAATACCAGCAAAGTTTTGGGCTAAAGTTGTTTACTCTACCAATTATCTTCTTAATCGGATTCTGATATAGTTATTAGTTATGTGAATAGTTGAACGTTGGTGTGGCAAGAAGCCCTTGGTTATCTCTGAGTTTTTGGATATATCACTTGTATGCATATTCTTGATGATTATAAAAAGAAATTGGATGCAAAAAAATCATGCTTGCATTATGATGGAATATTCTGAAGAACAGAAAGTTTATCGATTATTTTACCTTGTCAAACAAAAAATCATTATCAAAAGAAATGTCTTCTTTCATTAGAATGCTTCCGACATTAATTTATTGAATGCTTCTTCTAGAATGATGAACAATGATCCTATTCCTTTGATCAAAGCCACCATAGCGACTTGACAAAATAGTTACTTCAATTTGGCAAGAGGTGAGACTCCAAAAGGACAATGGTATATTACAACAACCATCTCAAATTTAAAAATCGAAATTTATCTTTAATTTCTACAATTAGAATAGAAAATTTGTTTGTTGGTTTTACTATTACATAATTTTAACAAGCCAAAATCTTAAGAACAAGTGTCATAATTGATACATCTATTTAAGATTTCATACAAGTTTTATCACACATTTGTTTACACTTTATCTAGTTATGTTTGTTACAGGTCTACAGGATTTCAAAGATAAACTTCATTTGATATGTTATTTACAACCATCTACAGCAAGTTCTACAGCCATACAAATAAGCCATCTGACTCTAGAACTTTGCATAACTACTCTAATTCTTTTTAAAAGCAATATTTTCAATTTCGTTTAATTTCCGACCAATATTAAGCGTGCAACATAAATCTGGAAATTTTTGGGCATATAAACGCATTGATAATCCACCTAGAAATTTGAAAGTTAATTTCGAGTCAGCTGAAAACTAAGTTTCAAAAACGTTTTAGTATAAGGGAGAGGCCCCAAAGGCCTCTACATTAAACTTCTAATCTTTCCACCCCATAGACCAACCCTCTCAAAGTGTCAGGCACTTGTAGGGTGGTTATAACAATTGGTTCAAATTGTCGTCCATGCAACTTATGCAGGTTTTATAGTCGGTCAGGTAAGAAGTTTTTATGAGTTGTATCTTCCTAACCAGACACCCAAACTAAAAGATAACACCTTTTTTGGTTAGGATTTTCATATTAAACCAAAATCCTTAGGTTGCATGTTATTTATTTAATGAGTTTTGGACACTACTATCTATTGTTTAGAATTATGCTATTACATTGACAATTTTAAAACTAGGCACCAAATACAAAGTGAATACCTTCACCCCTTTTGACTCCATAGAAGGCACTAGTCTTCTACTAGAGTTGTTGAGGGTTATTTAGGGACTCCTTCCTTGGTTGTTTAGAAGGTGTTGGACTTAAATAGTGGGGGGCTTGGGACAAGTCAATGGTGGGTACCTATCTTGTGTGTGTCCATCTAGCAAAGTTTCTTGGACCTTAATAGTATTGCTAATCTGATTGGTAACATGACCCACTCATGTGCATGTATAAGTAATGCATTCACACACTTTTGCATCTAAGTGTTTTTTTTCCCAAGAAAAAAAGCGTAATTTTCATTAGTAAATAAGAAAATTACATATTGTATCATCAGCATGTGTGAAATGAAAAATCACCGGTAAATGGATTAACCATTCTATCAAGTACAGTGTCATATAAGTCCATATTTACAATAAAAGACATAATATTTACATATATTTAGAAACAAAAACAAAAAAAAACAACAACAACAACATAGTTGTCCAATTAGAGCATAGAGATAGATCAAAAAGACTGCAAAAATGACGAATGATCAATGCAAATCCATTGATCATTCTGATATAAACCCATCCAATCCAATGAATGGTCGTGGAAAAACTGATAGAACTCCTGATCTCGGAATTCTTGAATCAACCATTGCCCCTTGATCTGTTGTGCGGCCTCCTTGGAAAGGAAATCAGCGATCGCATTCCTTTCCCAGTAAATAATTCAGGGTCTCTTAAACGTGAGCGAGTGACTCGAGCATCAGGAATCTGGGAGCCCGCTTGTTGAAATGCCTCCACATCCATTCTTTGCCTCGATCAAGGTTCCTCGGTGTTCGGTACAGGAGTTGATTCGGCCTCCGAAGTTGCCTGGGTACCCGCAGAGACAAATCTTCTCGGGGACTCAGGATGATTCCTGGTGATAAGCGGGCAATCTTTATAAAAGTGTCCCACCTCTTGACACCTCCTGCATCAAAATGGTATCCCCTCATAATCCATAACCTACCAACGAATAATATCCCCAAGTTGGAGCTGGTAAGTCTCCACCTGACCTTCTCTCGTGTCCAAGTGCACTAGTATCCTGGATATGGCCAGACATCCAGAATCAATGTAGGATCTATCGTGGTCCAGATAGACTCCAAGATCATCCATGATGCGTCTGAAAATTTCCTCAGACCAGAATTGTAACCACAGCCCTGGGAGTCTAACCCAAATCAGTGCCACACCCATTTTTTCCTTCTCCGGGTCGAACAAAGGTGACCACCTCTTGAGAATAACTGGTATCATCTCAATATGCAAGTATCTTGTTAGAACCTAGCTTACTAGTTCCAGATGCGTGAAAATGAGTGCAAACCATCCCCTAGTCATGGTTATGACCGCTGGCAACTGGTCCATTAAATGACCCCAGATCTCCACACTCCACCTTTTTAATTGCGCAGGGGTGGAGTTTCAGCTCCAAACTCTTCCAAACAGCACTGTGCTCTCTATGAAAGTGGCTTGGGCCACGCTGATTCCTTCACCAAAAACCAATAGATGCCCCCGTTCGCGCACCTTGGAGCAATTTGATTTTTTATTCCCTCCTGGCCTCTGAGCATGTGTTATCGGTTGTTGCTCGTCCTCCACCTGTTGGTTATCATCTGAAGCCCAATTGTCCTCAAGGCCCAGTTCTTGTCGAGTGATTCCATTGAAACATCCAGAAATGCAAGCTACAAGAGCTAGTCTCGAACCTTGGGGATCAACTCCGGATGCACCTGGTATGCTAAATGTCGGATTTACCAAGCCATAACTGTCATTACCCGAACTGCTCATGCCTCTGTTTGCCACGAATGATACCCCCTGCATATTCGTCACAAAACCTCGTTGCTCGTGTGCCCAGTACTACAGTTATGTTCGTGAAGGGATGTTCAAAAACAGTTGAGCCTGTTCCTCCCTTAGGTTGAGTAAATCCTCATTTACCGACGTGCCTGGTTGTGTAAATGCTAAGCCATTTAGGGTAGCCTCCATCTCCTCCATTTCTGAGTTGTAAGCTACAACTTGGGCCTCTGGTGAAAGGTATGGTTCCTGTGGAACCCCTTCTTTCGGATGATGTGTCTCTTTTACCCATGTCTGGGATGGCTGCATGGAGTCGGATGAGTAATCCACTAATTCCTCATCCATGCAAACAGTGTTTGTTGCTCACCATATTATTTTCCATAAGTTGCTCTTCTCAACCCCCCCCACTCCCCTACAAATGCTTGGCCCCAACATAGCTAACCGACAACCCCACCATTTGATTCCCAAGTTGTTGACCCTGATTTCCCGTAGTTCCAAATAACTGCCAGAAAAAACGCCATAGCTGAAACTACTTAAGGGTTAGAACCTCCCAGCACTCTTCTCTGGAGCTACAACAACTTGCCATGTTTTAACTTGCTTAACTCATATCTTGTCTCAAGGTTTCTCCTCGATTGCAACCAAGGCACTTTCTAGCCATAATCTTGTAAATTTATGATTTTTAGGCTTTGTCTACATAAGTGGAACCAAGGTTTTATCCCTATTTTTTTTAATTATTTGGCCTAAGAGACTACGACATCCCTTCTATTACAAAGGTATATGTATACTTAATAATTTTTATGGCATTATTCTTGCTCAAAGATATGTATAAATTATTAATAATCAAATTTATGGCCATTCCTGCCCTATCAGTTATGTTGGTGTAATATGGGAAAAAAAACTCACAGGAACTCTTAATGCTTAAAGGTTTTGTAGATGCTCATACACTAACTTTCCTCTGTTGAACACATACTTTCATTATCGGCTTTTATTCCATTGATTTATTACTAACTTACACCAGTATTGTCGATTAGATGTAAATGCATATATGAATCGTTGAAGAATATTATCGGGTTTGTTTAGCAATTTGGGTATTCTGAAACCCTTATAATGACCACGAATTATTTGTATTTTATTTGGTTATTTATTTAATATATTGTTGACAATGGTAGGAGTCCACCAACAAGGGGCCTTCCCAGTATGAATTCAATTAAACCTCAAACCGTTTGGAGTAGGATCCCCAACCGGAAATACAATTTATTTCCATTATCCTTAGTGATTTTCTTTGGATGCAATTATCAACATAAGAGATTATACAAACAATCTTTGAATCAAGAAAGTAGAGACTATGAGGCATATGATTGCAATGTATATAAGGTTCCTTCATGGAAATGGAAGAGAAAGTGAACCTCTAGAAGAAAAGTAATAGTACCATCATAAATGAGACATGCAAGAGAATAAGAGGATTGTTAGTTGCCCTGCAAAGTAGTTCAGAAGACAACAATGACCATAAAGTCAAATAACAACACACATTCAACAAGAGGCATACTAAAGCCAGCGAAATAGTTCATTTTCATTAGTATATGTTGACATAAACATACACCATAAACAATGGAAGAATAGTCTCACAATCATTCACAACATATGCATGAAAGTGTGTAAGCTCAAAGAGCTTCATATATTAAGTGAAAGTATCAAGACATACAATTAAAATGCTACCACACTAGTTCCAACAATGGAACATTAAGTCACCACTTGCTTCTCCAAAGAATGATACTCACTCCTATTTTAAGCTAGAAAAGCCAAGGTGAAAAGTTCAAGTCCAAAAAGTTGTTTTGCTTGAATTATGAGGGTGTATTTATAACAAATGAGGTGACTCTCCACCTCCCATGTGACTCTTGACCTCCCTCATGACTCTTGAGCTTCTACTATGACTTTTCAACTATTACATGATCTTTGAGCTTCTATATGACTTTAGAGCTCTCTAGTGACTCTTCATATTCCATATGGGACCCTTGGGTTTCCACACATTTACATTTTATTATTTTGAAAATTAGATCATGACATATACAAATGACGTGGCAAGACATATTGACACATATGATATTTTGTGACACTTGTACAATCCATGACTAGGAAATGATGATATGGAACTTCATGATGATGTGGCAATGCTAAGCTACTCTCTTTGCTACTTTGAATTTGACTTCTTCATGATAGATCTTTACTTGTTCTTCATCTTCACCCTCCAATGGGTTTAGGTGAATGGGTGCACTAAGATGTGACACATGCAAGAGTGAAAATCATCAAAATAAACAACTATCACAGTAAGAAAACATGAAAGCGATACTTTCAAAAGCTAAAAAAAGTGAAAGAGACACATGTTATAGCGAAGAGAACACAAAACCACCACTTGGGAAAGTGAAATCAATAGAAAATGACATTTGCAAAAGTGAAAGTGACTCTAACGAAAACCAAAGAGCACAAAAGTGGTAGTTGAGAAAACTCACTTGAGTGATGGTATAATTGCAACTAAGAATGAGAGAATATATGAACTGAAGATTATGCACTAACTATCCTTAGGGACTGCATAGCCTCTGTCTCCAAGAACTGTGGAATCACTGTCCTCAAAGACTGTGCAAGCACTATCTCTTAGGCCTGCGCAGTCATCATCCACAAAGAACTACGCTATCACTATCCTCAACATCTGCGTAGTCACTATCCTTAGTATCTGCGCAGTCACTGTCAGCAAGGACTGCACAGAGCTTGAATTTCGAAGGTGTTCATTGATTGCTAGGCATGCTTGAAAGAGGTGTGTTTGTGAACACATTAAAGGCTAAGAATGTATAAGTAAATGACTTCAATAATTAGAACCTTAGAGGAAGACATAAGATCTTAACAAATCAACAATCAATCATGAAGCAATTAAGAATAATCAAGGAACAACAGATCATGGGATCACAAGTAGGCTTCAAAATTTAAGTGTTGGAAAATATTTGGAGGGTGTTTGTTGCAATGACAACACTTGGCGACAAAGAGGTAGAACTCCAACTTCTTTGTTTAGGTCTACCATTGAGCACAAAGTCTTAGTCATTCAGGAAGTATTAATTTATCTTGTGTATTACCTTGACTTCTCCATTTAACTCGATTATAGATGTAGTCCCCTCTATTCCCTTTCTCGGTCGATCTAGGAGAAGGGTAATATATAATCACGAATTTAAGATGATCAAAGTCTTAGTTTTCATATTTGGCGTTGATCCACTTCCAATGAGAATGTTCAGTACCCTGACAAAGTCACTACAGGAACACAAGCATTGCTTCACTGCCAGTGAGCATGGTCAATACCCTATAGAAGTTTCTTGTTTCACTTCTCTGTGCAAGAAGCCCTTATCTTCTTTCACCTTTATTTTGTTTATTTATTTAAATTTTCTTAGGAAATTATTATTTCATTGGGACGGAAGAGGGATCCTGAATTATTAAGAGTAAGAGAGGTTGTTCCTCCAGAGACAATTATATATACCTTTGATATTGATATGTTTACTATTTAGTTTCCCCTTTCCCTTCTCTACATGATTGTATTAGCATGAAAAACACCATTTAATTACAATACTAATTTAGGAATGACAATCATAGAATAGATATGACTGTCATGGTCCTACTCAAATATTTCCTCTCGAATGGATTGTATTTTCCGTTGAGACATCATTGACTTTAAAAGTTGTGCAATCCTAAAAAAAGAAGAGTAAACCAAATTAGCCAAGAGTTGTTCGCCATCACAATTTCCTTTTCAAACTTTGTCACATTATATTTTGATCCAAAAGAGAGAGGTTTTCACACATAGTTACCGATTTTCCAGCTAAGGTTTCCACACTTTTGGAATCGTGGAACTCCTTTGTTTACGCACTCACAATATTTAAGGACTCAGCTCTTCAGCGCGTTCTAGAGTTGGGTCCTCCATTTGAAGGTACCGCAACTGAGCCAAGTGAAAGCCATCCAACAAAGAGTTTGGAAACAGCAGCAACAACACATTGACTTGAGGGCGAGTCAATGGTATGTGGTTGGGGCATGTTGGATCTTTCATTTTTGAAGGAATAAAGTTGTGAAAGACATTTTGAACAAAGCTATTGGAAGCAAAGCACCGTAAAATCAAAGCGGAAACATAATATTTGTTTTGGAACTCACGCAAAAAAGAATAAGGGTGCGCATCGAGAAATCAAGAGTTGTTTTCTATACAGTTAACAGAGAACCAAGGTAATGCTCCAGATATTGCAAAACTAGGAATCAAGCAAGCGAGGGACTGAAAAGACCAGATCAAGTGAGCACGTCTATAAAAGAAGACAAAAGGCAGCAAGAAACGAGTTTAGTTAGCCTTGGAATCATGGAACTCCTTTGATTACACATTCACAAAATTTAAGGAATCAACTCTTCAGACCATTCTAGAGTTGGGTCCTTCATTTGAAGGTACCACAACTGAGCCAAGTGAAAGCCAGCCAGCACAGAGTCCAGAAATAGCGGCAACATCACATTGACTCGAGGGCGAGTGAATGGTATGTGGTCGGGGCATGTTGGGTCCTTCATTTTTGAAGGAATAATAGTTGTGAAGGACATTTTGAACAAAGTTGTCGAAGGAGAGCACCAAAAAATACAAGAGGCAATGCAATATTTGTTTTGAAACTCGTGCAGTGGAGAATAAGGGTGTACACTGAGAAATCAAGAGTCGTTTTTTATACAGTAAACAAGGAACTAAGGTAATGGCTCTAGGTATTGGAAAACCAGGAATCAAGCGAGCGAGGGACTAAAAGGATCAAATCAAGCGATCACGACTATAAAAGAATACATAGGGAAGAAAGAAACAAGTTTAGTTAGCCTTGAAAAGTTTAATCATCTACAGGAATTTTTGAGATAGTGTTGTATAATTGGAACTGTAATAATTTTTTTTGATGTTATGTAATGGTTGAAATTCTACTTGTAATGATATGTTTTGTTATTAGTTTTGAATTGTATTTGCTGTGCACAATCTTGTAATGTGCGGCAAGCTGTAAGGAAGAAATGCTCTTGTAACTAGGCTCTGATGCTTTGATAATATAAGGAAAATGGGACATTTGTTAATTCTCTGTGTAGTTTGTGGGCCCTTTTTAAGATTTTATGTGTATGTCTATTTTTTGTTAAATGCTTGAGTTAAATACTTGTGAAGGAATGCGTCAATGGTTGCGGAAATCGCTTAGATAATTAAATCTAGATCCCCTACATTTTTCTAAGGTTTTCGCTCGCCTCGGGTGAGATGCTCCCTTGTTTCAAAGGAGTGAAAATGTTAGTGAAGTGCTAGACTACACAACAACCTTTGTTGGCACCCTCGGTTGAACCGTGTGTCAAACTTCAATCAAATTATTCCGCCAACAGAACTCTACTTTACACTACTCATTCACCAATATTTGATGCCCTTTTTGCAGCCAAGACACCTTGTAAGGTGTGGAGTGTGCTATTCTTTGCAACCCCAACTTCTCTACCATTTTTATGGAGACTTAAGTTATCTGTGATACCACTATCAATCACCACTTTGCAACACTTTCCTCTTGATTTACACGTGGTACTAAATAATAATTTTCTTTGTGTTGGTTCCTTAAATTCTTTTTCATACTTAATCAAGATTATCTTAATTAATAATGATTCTCGTACCTCATGTGTTTTTTCATGGATAACTGTAGCTACAATTTCTTTGTGTGCTTCTGCTATATTGACTCCTCTTTGGCTTGTAGGATTATTTTTTGGACAATCTCATGACATATGTCCCAATTTCCCACATTTGTAACATTGAACTTAGTAGCCTCTGCCTCGACCACGTTCTCTTGAGAAAGACCTTCTTCCTCTTTATTCACCTCCTCTTGATGGTTGATTTCTTGAACTACCTTTGCCTTCCTTTGGAGACCGATTATTCTCCTCGTAGTCGGTTTTTCCTCTTCCCCTTACAGGACTCCTCCCTCTATTCCTTTGGATTTTCTTTCTAGCCAATTTTTCCTCTGCTTTTAAGGCAAATTAGTAATCATCTTGTACGGTTTTGGGTGAAAATAGGATAAACTCATTTGGATCTGGAACCATAGTCCATTGATATATCTAACAACCGTTTTAGGTATTTCTTCGATGTATCTTGCTCTAATATTCACCTTGTAAAATTCTTCAGTATACTCCTTAACAGTAAATGACCTTTGTTTCAAGTTTTTCATTTTCCTGAATAAAAACAACTGGTAATTTTTGGGCTAAAATTTACCATTCATCATCGCCACCATTTTGCTCCAGCTTTCGATCTTGGCTTTGTTCTTTCTTCTCCTTTCTTCTTGGACTCCATCTCACCAAACAGTTGTGTGTCATTTCGATCTAGTAACAAGAAACTTCATCTGTTTGTCTTCAACTACCTCATCGTACT
>APFE030296869.1:3457-43677 GCA_000404065.3 Pinus taeda
ATGGAGAGATACAGTATGATAGTTCAAATACATGATGTATGCGGTATGGGCGCAACCATCCATTGACAGAGTACATAATAATCAAGATCCATAGTATGGACGCAGCCATCTAGTTGGGATCGATAAATAGACTCAGGTATGGTCGCAGCCATCCAGTGACAGAGTCATGTATCAAAATCACGCCTGGATTACAACAGACACAATCCAGGGTCTTGGGCTCCACCTCGATCCGAACACAAGTACAAGTCCATGCATGTGAACATGTAAGCTGAAGTCGAACATGTTTGGACATCGTCTGATTACCAGTCAATAATGAAAACTGTTAATAGACGTGAGAGGTACCACCAATAATGACAATGGCCCTCAAGGTACTACAGGTACAGTCTACGGTGTGTGAATGCATGGCCACATTATTGCAACTAACAGAAGAGGCTAGAGAAACTCGCAAACGTGAACAATTCTTCAAACATGATGTGCTTGCCTGGATTCTACCTTTTGCATCACTTTCAGTACCAACTATGCCTACATCAGCTTCAACAAATGTCAGTCTATCTATGTCATTCTGCATTTTTTTTGGAGGTAAAACTTGAGGTAAAATAGCATAATTTTCTGATTTATTATGAATTTAGGAGAATTTCATGAAAATCCATTTTGAACATTATTTATCATTCTTCATTCCACATCTTTACCACTTCCCATTTTTCAGTGGCATATCATCTTTCATTTTGGGGGAGTGTTGCTTTCATTCATTTCTTTCTTATGACCATGTCATTAATATTCTTTATCACCCATTGATCTTCTTATTCATTCTCAACACTCCCTTATTCCATGTTGTTTCACACCAAGCATAGAATCCAATAGATGGTACCGACCACCTCAATTTGTTTTCTAACATTGCATGAGGGCATGCTAATTCTTCAGTTTGGGGGAGGCATTGCTACACATGATAGATGTTTCTTACTTTCTTTCTCATTTAAGGGATACAATTTCAATGCAGAAATTGATTTGCGTATATTTTTAAAACTATGAACTCAATTCTTGTGATTTCTAGAAAACATAGACGTATTATTAAAATATACAAACCTATAATTCATTATTTGAGGAAGAATTAATTTGTTCCATCCATTTCATGAGTTGGAATGAACAATTCTTTATTGCTTGGTTAATGTAGAGTCTTTGGGTTGCATGAGGACATGCAATATATTCAGTTTTTGTTACATGAGGACATGCAATATATTCAGTTTGGGGGTGTATTGGGCCATTAACATGTCATTATTATTATTAGTTTTTAACACCTATTTCATCCATTTCTACTCTTCTTTATCATGTCATTTATCATGATTTATCATATAATTCCATTTTATAATTATTTATGCTCTTATGGATAAATATTATTTATTCTCCTTCATTTTTAATAAATTGATAATTATGCATGATTTTACCAATAATGGTTTATTAATAAATTGGTTGTAACGTTACTCACATTTTTAGCCTCCAATATATTTTCCAGATTGAAGATTTGATCATTAAATGTGCCAACTCGGAAATTCACAGGAATAAGAAGTGAAAATTTTGTATTGAACGGATCGGGAAAATGGAGAAGAATCTGGAAAATCTGAAACATGGGTTTTGTTTAGAACAGACCAAATTAGTTTTGCTATGAGCAGTTTTCCAAAATTCGGCCTGTACTAAGAGAAATGGAGGGTTCTATAAAGATGTTTTTCTCAAATTCACTGTGTAGCCATTTTCCAAAATATCTCAGTTGCAATGCCAAATTCGACCTATTCTTGTTGAATGATTGATGAAGAGATATTCCAAATATGATCTTGTTTATCAATTTGTTGTGAGAAATCCAATTTTATAATGAGAATCATATTTTAATCACGTATGTTATAACTGCTCTATGCTCTCTCTGTATTTAAATGAAAATAGAGATCAGAGAAAGGGGATCCAGAATTAAGGATTCATGATTCATTATGGGATAGGATAGGATAGGAGGAAAAGGGAATTGTTGCATTACCATTGTAATTCTCAAGGCTTTTCCTGTTGTAATGGTTTCACAGTTTGATGATGAATAAATAAAATGGTTGTTTTTCATTCGCCTTATCTGAAGTAGCCCAGCAGCATCCATTGGCGGCTAAGGGCCTAGCCTTTGGTGGATTAAGTTGTTGCTCTGTATTATATCTTTAAGATTTCTATTGTGTGATGGTTTTATTTCCTTTTCATTTGTTTTATTTAGTAATCTTTTGTTTATGAACATTTCGCAGAATTGCTCTGTTATATCGAAATGATAATTGGATTGCGTTAGTGACAAAATTATTAATTATAACTTGAAATGTCCTGCTGTTAATTCTGATCTAATACTGCGATGTCTAATTAAGACTGTGGTTCATTTAATTGTGACTCATTTATAATTGCAATTGCTGTTCAATTAAGTTATTGTTCAATTATAACTGCGATTGTCATTGCTTTAATACCTGTGATTAATGTTCATGCTGCTAGATTAAGATTGTTGATTCAGTTACATTTGCAGTTGCTATGTATTTCTATTTAATTAGCTTTGTTGTTCAGTTTTTCAATAGACTTAGTTGTTGTTCCTTTTTTGCAAGGATTTGATTTCATCTTTTAATTGATATTGCAGCAAGTGTGTTTTAGTAAGCATTTCCAATTGAATTTCCATTTCCATTTATTTGCTTTAGTGTGGAC
This sequence comes from Pinus taeda, assembly GCA_000404065.3. Taxonomy (NCBI): domain Eukaryota; kingdom Viridiplantae; phylum Streptophyta; class Pinopsida; order Pinales; family Pinaceae; genus Pinus; species Pinus taeda. The sequence goes on from APFE030296869.1 coordinate 6,164, forward strand.
TGAAAGATCAACAACTATAAAGGACACTAACTACCACTGTCTAAGTTCTCAGATTAGAGATATTGCCTATGATTGATTTTAATTTGCATTAGTTTACAGGGGAGAGAGTTATCATTACTGAGTCCTCGACTCATGATTGTTTGAGTGAATGATTTAGTTCAGAGAATTTCAGTTTCTTGTTGTTCCAATTAGATTTTGTTTCTAGCATTCATTTACTTTTGCATTTTAAGCACCATACTGCAAAACATTACTCTTGAGTAAATAGCTTCCTCAAACTGAGTACACTCTTGAAATAAAAAATCGTCCTTGGGTTTACAATTAATGTGAAGATAATTAGGAGTTAAAAAGGCACCTTTTATCGCTCAACAGGGCCCTTAGCCTCAATGCACATTGTCAGCTCCTTAAACATTACAGCAAAATTCTCAACCACTTCTGCAGCCACAGTTACCAGCTCACCCAAATCCTAATAATAGACCATTCTAGTTGGTATAGATTATTGAAAACCCAAAGTATGAGATTGAGCAGAAAGAATGTAATGAGCTCAGATTGAGATCAAGACGTGTCATTACCCCTGAGGAAAACAGGGACTAGCCCTTCAATTGAAAATGTAATTCCACCTGTACATATTACATCACTTGTACATGTTCCACCACTTATAAATGATATTGAATCAAAGAAAGGGGAAGAAACATATCAGCATGATGGCTCTGAAAAACTTATAATTACCTCTCCCTCGTTCCCCGAAAGACTAACGATACCTAAACCGATTGCCTACCCTTCTTTCCATCTTGTAGGGGAACTAAAAAATTTGTGTATTAAAATCCCTCTCTTCTAGGCCATTCAAGACATTCCCATCTATGCCAAAACAATCAAAGAATTGTGTGTAAGGAAGCTTGTGAGGAAGGTAAAAACTCACCCATTATCCATGTTGTAGGAACCTTATTCACTATACTATTGGGAGAGGAAACTCCAATAAAGTACGAAGATCCTGGAAACTCCATAGTGACAGTTCAGATATATGGTGCTCTTTTCCAAATACACTAGTTTATTTAGGGGCCACCAGTAACATATTAACAACAGAAACCTATCAAGCACTTGGTATTACAGCCTTAGAACCAACCACCACTTTATTAGAACTTGTTGACCGATCGGTGGTAAGACCAGAAGGCACTTTACAATATATCACAGTTTCTATTGACTCATGGGAATATCCAGTAGATTTCCCGGTTATAAACCCAAGGAGTAGGTTAGATGGGCATCCTTTGATTCAGGGTTGACCTTGGATGACAACATCTAATGCATATATTGGCTACCGAGAAGGTAACATGACTATTATAAAGGGGGATGCTATAAAAAATCTAGTGTTATATCCTCCTGCTAGGCCAAGTTTTCCCATTGTAAAAATATGTAAGAAGCCACCAGCGTACCTGGAAGAGAGCATCTGTTCACCACTCACAGTAGCAGAAGCATTGGAATTTGAAGATCAGACTGAAGATGACGTTATCAATGATTTTATAAATCAGCCAGCTAATGTGAGTAATGTACAGGACAACGAAGCCATGGAAGATCCCCTGAAGGATACAAACGAACAACATATTCAAACAACTGTTGTTCATAACAGCAAACCAGTTGAGATCGAGCCAAGAAAAGTTCTAAATATAAATGCTAATCTGGATAGCGAACAAAAACAAAAGCTTATCCAGGTATTGGAAAAAAATAAAGGGGCTTAAAAAACTGCATGGGATTATCCTGACATGAAAGGAATAGACCCACAGCTATGTACACACCACATTTATATAGAGAAGGATGTGTGACCCATCTGGCAACCTCAATGGAGGTTGAACCCACACCTCAAGGATATTGTGAAAGAGGATTTGCAGAAGTTACTGGATGTAAACTTTATTTATCTTATCTCAGACAGTAAATGGGTCTCTCCATTGGTGGTTGTCTCTAAGAAAAATTGGAAGTGGCGTATTTGTGTAGACTATCGAGATATAAACAAGGCAACACAGAAAGATCACTCCCCCCTCCCATTCATTGATTAGGTCCTCAATACGTTGGCATGGAAGTAGTTCTTCTCCTTTTTAGATGGCTTCAGTGGTTACAATCAAATTCATATTTTCCCTGAAGACTAAGACGAAATAACCTTCACCTGTCCCAAGGGCACATTCACATAGAGGGTATTACCATTTGGCTTATGCAACACCCCAGCCACATTTCAGAGAGCTATACTAAGCATCTTTGCCGATCTAATAAATGAAGGACTCGAGGTATATATGGCTGACTTTACTCAATATGGGGATGATTTTGATCAAGCATTGCAAACAGTAGAAAAGGTCTTAGAATGATGCATCGCTACAAGGCTATGTTTAAGCAATGTCAAGTGTCACATGATGATGACCGAGGGCGTGATCCTGGGACATTACATCTCTGTAGTAGGAATATAGGTAGATCCAGCAAAAATACAGGTAATTATTTTACTGCCTACCCCATGCCCCAAACAGAGGTACATAGTTCCCTGAGATATGCAGGTTATTATTGAAGGTTTATCAAGATTTTTTCACAGATTGTGGCACCCTTATACGCTCTAACTGGGAATGTTGATTTCAGTTGGTCTGACAAGTGTGACACAACTTTTGCAGGTTTAAAGAAACTAGTCTCAACAACACCAGTATTATGTGGACCAAACTGGGAGTTGTCTTTCCACATCTCCACGGACGCATTAGATGTAGCTATAGGCATTGTCCTTAGCCAGGAGGAGGACAAGAAACCTTATGTTATATATTATATTAGCGAAAATCTCACTTCTACAGAAATTAATTATAAAGTGATAGAAAAAGAATTTTTAACTGTTATTTATGCAATAAACAATTTTAGACATTATATAACTAGCTAACAAGTCTTTGTATACACTAATCACTCTATCATTCGATATCTAGCTAATAATCCAATCACAAATGGTTGAGTAACATGGTGGCTATTGCTTTTGTAGGAGTTCAACATTACTATCAAAGATCGTCTAAGGAAGGAAAATCCAGTTGCTGATTTTCTATCTCGAATCCTGAAGGTTAATAATCCACTGGCGTTGGATGACCAATTTCAAGATGAACATTTGTTTTCTGTGGCAATTAAGACACCATGGTACGTAGATGTGGAAAATCATCTAGTAGTGGGGAAGCTACCTAAACATTTAATGACAAGAGAAAGAAAACTAATTGTTCAGCGTAGTGCCCAGTTCTCTTGGATAGGCAGATATTGTTTTCGTACAGGGGTCGGCATGTGTATACGCATATGTATCCACGAGGATGAGATCCATGACATTCTGAAGGCTTGCCATGACAAAACCTGTGGGAACATTTCGCACACTGAAGGACAGGACATAAGGTATTACAAATGGGCTATTATTGGCCCACTATTTTTAAAGATGCTAAAAAATATGCCCAGACTTGCAACAGTTGCCAAAGGATGGGCCGCCTTGGCCAATCTGATGAAATGCCTCTGCAGCCACAATTAGTCATAGAACTCTTCAAGCGTTGGGCATTGGACTTCTTAGGTCCATTCCATCCACCATCCAATCACAAGGCCTACATACTATTAGCCACTGATTATGTGACAAAATGGATGGAAATAGTAGATTTACCAAGGGCCACAGAGGAAGCAATAATTAACTTCCTTTTTGGGCTATTTGTGCAGTATGGATTACCATAAGAAGTGATCACATATGGGGGAAAGCAATTCACACAGCACAAGATTACTTCCACTCTCAGAAACCATCATATCACGCACAGGATCACTTCTCCGTATCACCCGCAGGCGAACGGGCGGGTCAAAAGCACCAAGAAGGTTATAGAAGCGATTCAGACCAAAATAGTCTCAACACACCGACAAGATTGAGCTATTAGACTACTAGAGGCCTTTTGGGCCTATCATACAACTTGGAGGAATACCAATGGATACTCTCCAAACTAGCTTGTGTTCGATAAAGATTCAATTTTTCCAATCGAATTCAAAATAAAGACTCTAAGGACGGCCCAGGAAGTGGGTTGGGATTTAACAAAAGCCCAAACCAAGCATCTCAATAGATTAACGACCTAGATGAGGATTGATTTCTTGCTTTGAAATGAACTACAATAATACAATAGAAAAGGGAAAAATGGCATGACAGCCTTATCAAGAAGAAAACGTTCCAAAAAGGGGATTGGGCACTTCTCTACTATTCCAGATTCCAGTACTTCCTGGACAAGTTGCACACAAGATGGCTCGACCCTTATGAGATTCAAGAAGTACATGATAATGGTACTCTTACCTTGACTGCCATAGATGGATCCAGCCATTCCTTTAATGTAAACGGGCATCAAGTGCGCCTCTATCATCAACCGCTTACCAAGGAGTCTTTCTGCGAGCAGGTACTTGATGACCCCTCCATGCAAATTCTAGTTGCAAGGAATAATAACCCAACAACTTTTCCTTTAAAAATTTGAAATCACTTGAGAAATTGTAAATAATGTACATACCTTTGTAGGCATCACCATGTAAATATGAATTTTTTTTAGGAAATTTCATTTTCCTCTTCTTTGTTTTTTTTGTTGTTCAAAGAATTGAACATTTGTCATTCAATTGATTGAACAACACATTTGCCTTGCATTGTATTTCGTTGTTCAAACAATTGAACGCTTTCCATTCAATTGATTGAACAACACATTTTTCTTTTTCATATTTTGTTGTTCAAACAATTGAACGTTTTCCATTCAACTAATTGAACAACACATTTTTTCTTTTATTTCACTGTTCAAACAATTGAATGTTTGTCATTCAATTGATTGAACAACATATTTTTCTTTTTGGTATTTCATTGTTCAAACAATTGAACGTTTACCATTCAATTGATTGAACAACACATTATCTCTTTTTTTCTTTTTCTTTTTTCGCTATTCAAACAATTGAACGTTTGTCATTCAATTGATTGAACAACACATTTTGTTCTTTTTATTTTTCGTTGTTCAAACAATTGAACGATTGTCGTTCAATTGATTGAACAACACATTTCCTTTTTCGTTCTTATTCGATGTTCAAAAATTGAACATTTGTCGTTCAATTGATTAAACAACAGAGTTTTCCTTTTATTTGTTTTCGTTGTTCAAACTATTGATCAATTGCCGTTCAATTAATTGAACAAGCGCTTTTTTTTATCATTTGTTTTTGTTGCCCAAAGAATTGAATGATTTTGATTCAATTGATTGAACAACATACTTTCCTTTCCACTATTCAAACCATTGAACAATTGTTGTTCAATTGATTGAACAACACAATTTATTTTCATTTGTTTTCACTATTCAAATAATTGAATGACTGTTGTTCAATTGAAAACACATTTTGTTTTTATTTTGATTTCGTCGTTTGAACAATTGAATGACTTCCATTCAATTGATTAAACAACATTTTTTGTTTTTGATTGATTTCATTTTGCAAACAATTGAACAATTGTCGTTCAATCAATTGAACAACACTTTTCATTTTCTATTTTGATTTTGTTTTTCAAACGATTGAACGATTGTTCTTCAATCGATTGAACAACACTTTTTAGGAAGCTAAATTGTGAAATTTTCTCATTTTTCTCTTCATCATTATGTCATTTTCTTCTTCTTTTGTATTGCAAATAAGCACCATTTGCACTGGTTTGTACCTCTTCTAAAGAAAAATTGTAATAACAATATCATTATGACTTCTAAAATCCTTTTGTTGGTTATCTTTATCCATAAGCTAATACGATGTATATTTACAATGACTGTCTAAACACCTTTACTATTGGACAGAACATGAAATGGTTCATTATCCTTAATCCAAGCTGACTTATTTTTATACTCCCAAATGTATAAAACTCATTGATATAATGTTAAGGGGATAAAAGTATAATACTTTCATCAGCATCTTTTTACTTCTTACGACATCCCTGACTCTTAAGGAGCAAATGAGCCTCCCTTTTTCTACAAGAAGAATTCCAAAAGAAAAATAAAATAGCAAAATGCTTAAAACATTGTCCAAAGAGGATAGGGGGTCTCATCATGAGCCAGCCTACCATGATCATAAGGATGTAACATGTGACATTCAAATTTGGCTACCAAACCAAGGAAATGACTTTATTGATAATTAATATTTCAAAAGAACAGGGGATCTCATCACGAGCCAGCCTGATCATTTTGTTACACCCTGGTGAGTGGCACTATGGCTATCTGGTCACCATTCCAACATAGTAGTCTCTTTGTGACAACAGAAAGAAAAATTAACTATAAGAAGGACTCTGTCTCATTTGGGAGAGTTAAAAAGAAACCCTAACATGGCACATCAACAATTAACATGGCACAACAACAATTAACATGGGACAGTATCATAAAACCTACCTTGGCTCCACCACTGGAAAATGAGGAAACAGAGCAGCAAGGGCCAAGAACCCCAAGCCCAAAGAGAATAACTAAAGAGAAAGAGTCCCTCTGCACCCCTAAAATCAGCTAAGCGTAGGCGCTCTGTGCGAGTAAAATCCCAGCAGTGCATACCAATCCAAGCAGAGAAAGCCAGACCATCCCGCACACCTCCTCTTAGTCTGCAAGACCCTCCTTTGCAAGACTCTGAGGAGGAAGCGACCAGGGATTTTGGAAGCATGGGAGTGTTTACCAAAGGTAGGGAACAACCAGGGAACATTAAAAAACAAAAGTGTACCCCTGACCAGTTGGTCCCTACTGACAATTCCGGTCATGAACAAACCCAGCTGTGCACTGATGCCATGGAGGAACAGAGAGAGTTAATTCCTACTATGGAAACACCCCTCGAAGTTGAGTAACATGAAGGAACATCCAGCAGAAAGGAAACTCAAACAGTGGGGACCGGCCTAGTGGACCCCCCAGTAGAAGGAAACCCTGAAGATGAAAACTTGAGAGATGCCAATCAACCAAGTAATACTCCCTTTTCGAATTCCCATGTGGATGAGGCCTACCAAGGAGAAGACCAAGAGAATGATAATTGTTCAAGAGGTACCATTGCATTGGGATCTCCTGAAAACGAATACATAATAATTATGAGTTGGAAGGAGAAATTCCACGAGAAGACATAGTTCCAATTGGGAACATCCCTCATGATGACATAGTACAGCCTGTACAAGTAGTAGAGGATAACACAACTTCAGATGAAGGACCTAGAATAGAGAAGCCCTACAGAGCTAGGCTTAAAAAGGTGCTCATAAAGTACAGAAAACATAAACAAGCAATTAGGCAGCTGAAATATTGGTTAAAAGAGGCAACCAGAACCAAGAGAGTGAAAGTGGAAATGGAAACTATAGGAACACAAACACAACAATGTTCTACAAAGGATGCTGAGACTCAGACAGAGTTTCTTGAGGTTTGTCCAAAAGAAACCCAGACTAAGCCAGCTATGATAGAAGAAATTTCCATGCAAACTGAGGAGCCCTGTATCTTTTCACAGGGAACTCAAATGGACCACCCCACTACGGACATTATTGTCCAAACAAATGTTGAAGAAAATGTTCAAGTAATTCAAGAAGCAGTTGAAGCTGCTATGCAGACTGGCCCTACGAAGACCCAAGATGTAGAGGCCCAAACAGATGAAATACCCCTTTACACCCCCTTGGTAAGAGAGGTTGTCATGAGAAAATTACAGAATGAGCTACTGATGGTTTAGTGAGAACTAGCTCAGCACAAGGAAAATATGGTCCCTCTACATGAACATTAAGGGTTAAAGAAGAAGTTTAAATCACTTACTAGGACTGAAGATGAGACCTTTGCTCAGTATAAGACTAAGCAAAAGAAGGATGAAAAATTAGAGAGTCAATTGCAAAAATCTAGAGAGAAAATGGAGACTGACTACTCTCTCTGTTCAGACACCCTATCTTGCCGAGCCCCCACCACAAATTATGCTTTATTTCTCATGGAAATATACCTCCTGTTAAAAGTTAAGGTTGTTAAGGCTGATAAACTGGCAGAGATCAAAACCACTCCTTACTTTATCAAATGCTTCAGAGAGAATGATGAGAAGGTTCAGTGCCTCCTTTGTGAACTCCATATGCATAATTTTGTTTTAGAGGATGACAGGGATAGCCACTCTGCCCCTTTTCTAGGAGACATACAATTTCAAGTGTTCCTCTCATTTGCTGCCAATCAGCTAAAATGGGCCAAGGCTCACAACACTTTCAAAAGACGTATGGCATTGACCTATGGGTCAGAGGGGAGCCTGCATAGCCATTATTCCTACCTGTCAGGCATAAAAAGTTTATGAAAAAATACAGTGTCATAGGCAAATTAGGGTCACTCCATACTGATATCATTCAGGTCAGAAAGGAATACTTCTAGGACATTAAAGAAGAAGCCTTGGCTACATCAAGGCAGAGGTGGGAAGTCTCTAGTAACAATGTGAGGGTCTAGGAGCCATTTGGATATTGAAACTTGCAAGATGCCACTTCCCGTTTTTATAAATATAGCAATATGATTTTAACAAAGGAGCCATATTGGATAGGATGTCATTACAGAACCCCAATCATATGGTACCCTCCTAATTAATACCATAGTGATTATAACTTAAAGGATCATGAGGTAACCCAGGCTTTCGCTGTCCTTAAGCAAAAGAATGGTTTTAGGAATTACAAGGAGGAAGTATATCCTGCTTATTCCCTCACTTAGTTGCATCTAAACTATTTGCTTGCACAAGGACGTGCAACAAGGTAAGCTGGGGAGTACGTTGGGAAAAGAAAAAGGTATGATTTATCTTCATAAAATGCTTCATTTATCATTCATCCTTATATGATTATCACCATTTATAGCTTAAAATGAGGAAAATATCGGCTAAAGTTGGATGAAACTATTTGGTGATAGAATAGGAAAATCTAGTAGAAAACACTGATTTTTTGTTATCATTGTATGCAGAGATGCGGATTGGGAAACATTTGTTCAATTGGCACAGTAGCATGAGGCCATAAAAGGGAAAATATACAGCATCTTGGGTAGACAAGGAAGTGGAAGATCAGTTTGAACATTACTATCTTATCACATGATCAGATTTTATATTTGTGAAATCCTCAGGATCCCCTGATCCTGAAGATTCGCTTTTATCCAGTTTCTATTTTATGTTATATATAGGGCTGAAAGGCAATTAGATATAGCTCAGACTTTGATAATCTGTAATTATTCTTTTTGGAACATATATGTTGTTATATCAGTGACTATGTCAGTTGTTACTTGAAATTAATGAAAGAAGGTTGTGGTTGATACATATTCGTGTTCTGAGTTCTTATTAAGCAGAGGCTTCTGGCGACTCTAGGCCCAGTCGCAAGAAGTTCCACTACTCCTTTCTGTTATAATTTTATAATTAGTCTCTATTATCGATTTAATATTCATTTACTTCATTTATCGTGAAGATTTGTGATATTGATTCATATTTCTATTCAATTAGATTCAGAGTGAAGTCGTGAGATATACTTAAAGTAGCACTTTGATTGGAATGAGTGAATTTGTGTTGATAGAAGATTGATGTTAAATTGAATAGATGTTATCATATATATTGAGAGATAACATTGATTAACTTCTACAGATTGTAATATAGGTCGTTTTCTATTTAGGAAATCTTTGTCGCTTATTGCTCCTCAATTATTCATTGATGTTCAATTACTAATTTTTGATTGTTTTTCATTTACTGTTGTTGTTCAATTGGGAAATGAAGATTTAGTTGGGTTGTTATAGTTTAACAATGTTGATTCAATAGTTATAGTTTCTTTACTTGATTGAGTATGATTAGTCTTAAGTTTATTTGAACAATTTTAAGTGTAATTTTCATTTGCATTCATTTTCAATTGATTTCGGAACAAGTTGCATAGAATTTCAGAGTGTTCCAAAGAGTATTTCTTCCATAGATAGTTCTTTTCAGAATTGTGTGAATTGAATTAAAGAATTAGCCTTTAGTGATTGCAATGATTCATCATTAGATAACCTCTAGATTCACTTTACATATTGTGCTGGCACCCTTGAGATAAAAAGACTTACCTTAGGTTGACAACTAATGTAGCGATTAAGATTTCTTTTAAAAAGACATTTTAGTGAGCCAACACCAAATACACCAAAGGCTGTCTTGCAAACTCACACTTCTTGAGATTTCCTAGAATTTGATGCTTCTTTAATGTCTCTAGCACCTACATCAAATGTGAGATGTGATCTTCCCAAGTAACATCACATACTAGTGTCGAGCAGTAAAAAGGGTTCTTTTTACCTCTATTTACCCCACATTAATTGTCAATCTAGGAACGATTTGTTATTTCAAAGAGTGTACTCAGTTTGAGGCAATCATTTGTTAGAGTAATGCTAGTAGCATAGTGCTCTCAATACAAGAGTAAATGGATGCTTGGAATGAAACTTATTTGTAAAAATAAACCTAGAATTCAAATCATGCATTCAAAAAATTCATCAGTCAAGGGTACAGTAATAGTAACTCTTCCCTTTGTAAACTGATACAATCAAAAAGGCACCCAAAGGAAGGATCGTCAAACTAGGAACTAGACAATGTATGTCGATGTTCACTATAGTCTCAGACCTTCTACACACCAAAACAATGATAATCTTCAATTGACAGGAAATAGAACAGCAACTATCTCTATTTGACCGGATTGAACAGCAAACCCTTAATCTACGTAAATGAATGAAACAAGAATTATAATCTACAGAAATTAAGTAGCATCTTTTGAATTGAACAGCAAACAAAGATGGAACAACAAACTGTTAGAAATAAAGTATGGAACAGAAACTCAGATCTGAATGTACAGCAACTCAAGTTAAACACGCAATACACTTAACATCAAGGAGAACAGTAATCTGAGCTTCGATACAATACACATGAATCACAGTTATAAAGTAACAATAATTATAACGGAATAGTAGTTGTAACGAAGTAGCAATTCCGAATGAACATCAATCACAATTTAAGAATAAATCATATGGTAGTACCGTTTTAGAAACATACACAGTTGAACTATAATTGAACAAAAATCTATAAGGAATAGTAGTGTTATATCAATTGTCAAAAGGAACAAAAATGTGATACAATGTTAGAACATCAACATAGCATTCCTATTACAGATAAAAATAATATTTAACCAAGTATATATATAACAGAGCTGATATGTAAAGCAGTAAAGCACATCAGATTACTTAATAGAGTAAATGAAAGAAATCAAACCACACATGAATCAAAAATATGATACAAGAGCGAGTGATCCTCGAGGGCTAGGCCCTTAGCCTCCAGGGACACTCCGCTTGAAATTACTCCAGAATCAAAGCTAGAATGGCAACTGGATTATATTAAAACGTCAAAACAGAGTTACAGTGAATCGATATTCAACGAGAACCGATGATCAAAGTTTCAAATACAAATAAAAGTTACATAAAATGACAATCAGTCCCCCTCGGGCTAGTAGTGCTACCCCTTCCTATAACAACCGAACGACAATACCAACAATATAGAGAATTTTTAAGATAGCGATCCTTCATGATCGAAGGATCCTAAGGGATTCGCCAAGCTATTAATTTTCAATTATCCTTCTGTTCTGTTGCGCCGATTGGAGATTTCCTTTTCCTTTTTCTGGCTGTTATGCTCTAATTTGGATCGCCTTGTTTGAACGTGGTTCCCTACAAAAGGGACAGCAGTTAACTTGGTCTCGTTCTTTCTTTTGGGATGGAAGTCTTCCATTTTCTCCTTTTTCTGCATAGAAAAAGGTAATTATTAGCTATTCATATTACATATAAATCTTCTAGATTCTATCATATTTTTGTGTCATATACCTAGCTCATGATGTGAAAAGGTTGTGAGTTTTGAAGAAAAGATAACAAAGTAAATGAAAATAACATACCTTCTCTAGTGCCCAACACACCCCCCTACTTACCCTTTTTCATGCCCTCATGAAAACATTGTAGTTGACATGCAAGGTGGTGAGAGAGTAGGGTAGAGACGGGATCTCATGAGGTGGTCTACAACCATGATGCCTAGCTAGGTGTTCAAACAGATGCCCGGTCTGACCCTCAAGCATTTCATACAAGGCTTGGTATCCAAGTGCAGGGTGCCAAATAACGGACTACGAAATCTATAACCTAACCAGGATGGCCCTTCCCTCAAAATAAGATCACTGTAGAGGCTCAAGCGATCAGCAGCTAACTTAAAGTTCTCATAATTAAACGGTTCCCTTAGTTGGATATTGGGATTAGAAGTCTAATATTGAAATTTAGCAGTTGCAATGGCAAGGCCTTTGATGGTAAAAAAGTATTATATCCCTTGTCGATTGATTACTGTATGAATGGGTCCTAATGCTTCAATCACGCTCGGAGTCCTCATGAGGTTCCTATGTTTATTCCATAACTGTAATGGATCTCTAGGCTCAACACTTATCCATAAGTCTAATCCGTTTTCTTGTCTGTGGAGGGCATTATAGGCCTTAAGCCATTTTATTTGATTAACTCCAAACGAAATGAATGCCTGTAATTGGATATCCCCAACGAAAGGGCCGGGGTTCTGCTCTATTTCTTGGTCTAACACAAGGTTGTGCAAATAGAACTCGCATAATAATCTTTGAACCTTTACCCCATAGTTCTTACAACAATTTCTGAAATCGTCAACATTATTTATTTCTATCGAGGCTCCTACTTTAACAGCTTTAATTTTCAATTGCAAATATCGTTCCTGTTAGCTTTGCTACAGTTTGCAGTATTGGATGGATGAACTCAGGTCAGGCAATGTTGGTTTTGATTGCAAAGGGTTGGCAGCAGTTTGTTTTATCCATTTCTTTCATTTTCATTATACCCTTATAACTCCCCATACCTTCATTCCATTCTTCCCTTGCATTTTTCCCTTATGCCCCTCTAAACTCCTTTATCCCGGTTTTGGCCCTAAAACCCCTCATAATCTTTTTCTGGTTTCCTGGGCTCCCTTTTATTTAAAACTCATTAGACCCCGCATAAACCTTATATGTTTATTCCCGGGTGCTTAATTCATAACCTTGGTTCATATAATGTGCATATTATAAAAATTTATATAACCCGGTCCCGCCCCTTACATGTCACGTCATCTGTCGCATCACCCAAAATACGTGCATTAACCTTTTGCCTTTTGTTCATCGTCCAATCATTTGTCACCATAATCCAATGTCATTCACAAACCCTCACCCCATTAGTTGCGTGACCGTTAGGCAGTAGGAAAAGTGGTTTCCAGCTGGACCTGTCTGCCACACAGTGTAATGTCATTGCATCGCTCCCGCTTGTACGAAAACTGCCGAGCCCAGGTAAGCGGTGTGGGGAAACTACTTCCCGTCACCATACCTAGCTTCTCGCCCGTTAACTTGCACCTATCTCTGCCTCCCGTCAGTTGTTGGATTATTCCACTGCGATCCAATGGCCATCATCTGCCTATCCTTATTTACACCCGATAGCCTTCTTAGTGCAAAACTTCGTCGTTAATCCTCTTAATCCAGCGGCCAGTGTTTTCTCCTTGGCCCTTCGTCCCTTTTTGATGTATATTGCTATGTTTTTGGCCAATTTTGGGTGTGCAGAGAAACAAGTTATGATCCAGCTACCTGCATTTAATCATCAGCTACCACAGTTAAGGAACAACATGTTCAAGGACAGAAAGGACACCCTCGATTAGTTCAACCATGCAGTAGTTATGGAAGTTTATCTAGTCAACATTTCACCCATTCAAGGAGTACACCAAAATATCAGAGAATGTCCATTTTGTCCATTAAAACATTCAGATTGTAGCAGGAGACCCATATCGGACTGTAAATGGGTTGGTGGTCCATTAAGACACCTCCAAACATAGCCTAATAGAGATATTTTGTAAACAAACTCTATATATACTGAGAAAAACGATGTAATCAGGTTGATCAGTGTTAGATGAGTGTGAATCTTTTGTAAGCTTGAACTTCTGGAGACTGTAACTACTTTGAGACCTATAGTTTCCGATCTTCATTTGCAACTAATACAAGCTTCTTTTGCTGTCATTTTCTCACTTCTCACTTCTTCTATGTTCCAGGCTTTGCATGTATTGCATTTATTCATGTGTTGTGAATGTTTAGAATTAGAGGGGCTGTCATCCCACCTCTGTGTTAGAATTTAGCATGTATCATTGAATTTGCTTACATGTTTCTGTTGTTTTAATAACAGAGACTTGTTATCCTATCTGTGTATTAGGTAATAGATTTATAGACCTCCTAACTAGTTGAATCTGGCCATCACAGGGTCCTGTGTATCTGCTGGTGTAGTCAGGCTTCTCCATCATCACAATTTGTTTAAACAGTGAGTAATTGGTGGTTAAAAGCCTTGTAGTTTGGGGGTGTTCACCCATGTCTGGGGTCAATCATAGTAGGAGTGGTTATCTGGCTTGAATATACAGCATTTCTTTCATTCATCCATCATTTTATCCAACATTTTGTTGAGTTTGTAATGTTCCAGAGCATCACTGATATACAACCTAGGTGATTTTCTTGGGGTGATAACATTAATTGGCGCCGTTGTCGGGGAGAGGAGAACTGAAGCTCAGCTTCCTTGGGAAAATGACATAGCTTCAAGTTTGATGACAGACAAGGTTTGAACACAGTTTTGGTTGTAATCATTTGTTTGGCGACTCCATTGGAGGAAGACCATCCTTTGGCGACTCCACAATGAAGTTCTGGCTCAGTTTGTGAGGCACTTAAAGAAATCCTCATAAGCTGTTAGCTGAACCAATGCCTGAACCTGAGAGGATTGTTAAATCAAAGAAATATTCATAGAAAGGGGCATCAGGATCAGGTAATCCTAAGAAATTTCATTCATCTTTGAAAGATAAAGTTGTTGCTGAAGATTTATAGTTTGCAGATTTGGAAGTCAGCACCGTTAATAAAGAAAAACCTTTAGAGATTAGTTCAGCCCCTTGTTCAGTTAGTTCCACTTTGAATCTCAGTCCAAAGAAAGCTTCCCATTCAGTCCAGAACATCCCTCATTCATTGCCATCCATCACATTACTTCCTACTCCTTCATCTGTTAGTATTCTTCTAAATATTCCAATCATGGCAGGGCAGCAAGCACCTACGAGGATTGAGAGAATTGTTACTGCTAGATATGGACCATTGGTATTGCCTGTGCCTTTAAATCCTATGCTTGTGGGAGAATATCAAAAATATATGCCTAAATTCACTAGCATAGATGGAGTAACAGCAGAAGAACATCTAGAAGCTTTTTACATTATGCTGATAATTTAGATATAAGTGAAAATGATGTGTGGATGGGAGTTTCTGTCCAGAACCTTGATGGAGAGGCTAGGAAGTGGTTTAGAGAATTACCCCAGAGATCCATAATAGATATTGAAGCGTTAGATGATGCATTTTTTAAGCAATGGGGAGATATAAAGGACTTGTTGTATTATCACACTGAGTTTCGTAATCTGAAGAGGGAAAATGGGGAGTCAATACCTGATTTTAATAAAAGATTCAATAGAATGTATAGCAAGATATCAGCTGAGGTAAATCCTACTCCTACCTCTGCCAAACTCACTTATGCCAGTGCTTTTGATTCTAATTTCTACCTGTTATTGAGAGAAAGGAGATGTACTACACTGGCAGACATGCAGGATGCAGCCCTAGAAGTAGAATCCAATATTATGGCTATAGAAAAGTTAAAAAGCCAAGCTGACAAGAGAAGACAGAGAAGTCAAGCATCTACTTCCTCTAGTTCATCTTCAGAGCCGAAATTGGATAAAATGACTAAGATGATAGAGTCATTGGCTGCTGAAATTTCTAAGGTAAAGGTTGAGCAAAATTCAGCAAAAACAAGGTAGCCAAACACATTTGCTCCAAGAAATCAGAATCCATTCAGAAGAACAAATGAGAAGTTACGGATTATGCAGAGGGGTGAAGAAACAAAAGAAGATCAGAAATATAAAGCCCCTTTCCAAAATGCAGTCATGGAGGAAGAACATTTTGAAGAAGATGAGGATGAAATTCACTGCATGGAAGATAAAGGCAGTGCCGAATTTTTAACATTGGTTGAATATGAAGAATCATTGATGCAAGAACAAAACAATCAAGAGTGGGACAGAGGACCTGTTCTACAAACTAAACAGTAGCAGAGATATAATCTGAGGTCCAATGCAAAAAATGTCAAGGAGAATCCTGCCCAAAGAGCTGTTGTCCAAGCAGAACCACAGAATATCAAGCAAAGAGGACCAGCAGTTGATCCAGTCATCCTCAAAGCTCTAGTTCAAGAGGTAAAAAGTTCTGATAAGTCACCTTCTTCTTTCAGCTTTGAGTCCGAGGTCCAAAAATTGAAAATATCTGTGCCTTTGGTTGAGTTGGTGAAGAGTGAATTATTTAGAAAGCCTATCCTTGAAGCCCTTGAGCTAGAAACCAAACAAACCTCCACTGACTCTATTAATTTGCAAGATGATAAGCCTGCCATTGTGCTCAGCCCCATGGTTGAACCTACTGATAATAATTCTCCATCCTTTTATGTCTCATTGACCATTCATGACAAAATCCTCCACAACTGCCTACTAGACACAGGGGCCAACCACAATTTGATGCCTAATGCTGTCATGGAAGAGTTAGGCCTTGATATCACTAGACCCTATCATGACTTATTTTCTTTTGATTCAAGGAAGGTGAAGTGTCTTGGATTGATTAAAGATCTGGCCATTACCTTAACTCAGATGCCCATGAAGAGTATGATGATGGATATTGTGGTAGCAGATGTGCCTCCCAAGTCTGGTATGCTGTTGTCTAGAGGGTGGATTAAGAGACTAGTTGGGACACTCGATAATGATTTGTCTTATGCCACTGTCCCAGTTTTTGGATGAGAGAGCAGGAGACTGTACAGAGAAACACAATTGGCATACATTATCATTGATGAGAAGAATCCTACAAATCATCCAATATATGCAGTGGACACTCATTTTGGAGCATGTATTCTCCAAATAGAAGAATCTCAGAAGGCTAAGATGCAACTCAGGAAACCAATTATTCAGGCTGAGAAAGAGCAAGTAAGTCAAATTTGGGAGATGTTCTTCAATGGAGCATGTTCTAGGGAGACTGCAGGAGCAGGGGTGGTGCTAGTATCTCCAAGCAAAGAAATCATTCAATTGCCCTTTAAGCTGGTGTTTCAAGTCACAAAGAATATAGCAGAATTTGAAGCACTACTATTGGGCCTTAATGCAGCAAAAGACAAAGGTATCAATAATTTAAAGGTGTTTGGAGACGCTGACCTGATAATTCAGCAAGTAAATAAAACATTTCATGCAAAACACCTAAGGCTGAAAGCATATAGAGATGAGGTATGGAGAGTCATAGATTCTTTTGATTTTTTCTGTATTTCATACATATCCAGAGCCCAAAATCAGCTGGTTGATTCCCTTGCTATTTCTGCTAGTCTATTTATATCTCTTATGCCTCCCAGACTAATTTATGAAGTCCAAATGAAATATAGACCATCCTTGCCTGACAATGTCCACCATTCGAAATTCTTTGAAGATGATAATGAGTTGAATAGATTCCTTCAAGTCATTGATGAATTTTCAGAAGTGCAAATTGACCAAGAAAATGATGCC
Source organism: Pinus taeda (assembly GCA_000404065.3). Lineage (NCBI taxonomy): Eukaryota > Viridiplantae > Streptophyta > Pinopsida > Pinales > Pinaceae > Pinus > Pinus taeda. The sequence continues at coordinate 23,774 of APFE030296869.1, forward strand.
TTGATAGAAAAACCCCAGTCCCAACTTCGAAATAAAATTGGTAAAAACAGCATAGTCCAACTTCCTAGTAATCATATTCCCAAGGGCCTAATTCCTCTTGAAAGACGGTTTGACCAGAATGATGTGCCTTACAAAGCTGCCCAAAAAGAAGATCAACCTGCAGTTTGTAAGCATGATATAGGAAGTCCAAGTCAGCCTAAATATGTAAATCTATCCACTCATTTGTCTGTTGAACAAAGTGTTGAATACTGCAATTTTATGAGGCATTTTGCTGACATGTTTTCATGGGAGTATAGTGATCTAAAAACATATGACAAAAATATAATTCAGCATAAAATCCCTCTGGAAAAAGACATTGTTCCTTTCAAATAGAAGCTGAGACCAATAAATCTAATGCTTCTTCCATTGATTGAAAAAGAAATTAAAAAGCTATTGGCTGCCAAGATTATAGTACCTCTCAGATATTCAAAGTCGGTAGCCAATCTAGTGGTGGTAAGGAAGAAGAGTGGAGAAATCAGACTTTGTGTAGATTTCAGAAATTTGAACAAATTTTCAAAGAGAGACAACTATCCTCTACCAAAAATGGAGCATTTGTTGCAGAAGGTCTCAGGAGCTAAAGTGATGCCATTTTTGGATGGATTTTCGGGCTTTAATCAAATTGTTGTTCACCCAGATGATCAAGAAAAGACTGCATTTACCACTCCTTGGGGCACGTTTATGTATGCCAAAATTCCATTTGGATTGATGAATGTTGGAGCCACTTTTCAGAGAGCTATGGACATAGCATTTGTGGGGGAGAAGGATAAATTTGTCCTCATCTACCTTGATGATATAATAGTTTACTCCAGCATCCATCAAAATCATTTGCAGCATTTGAAAAGGGTGTTTTTGAAGTGCAGGAGGTTTCGAATATCAGTCAACCCCAAAAAATCTCAATTTTCCTTGAATGAAGGCAAGCTGTTAAGACATGTTGTGTCTGCTACAGGTGTTCAAATTGACCCAGAAAGAGTCAAAGTAATTTAGGTTTTGATTATCCCCAGATCAAAGAAAGATATACAATCCTTTTTGGGAAAGATTAATTTTGTCAGGAGGTTTATTCCAAATTTTGCTGAACTAGTGAAGCATGTTACCTCCATGTTAAGGAAAGGAGCAGAGGTAAGATGGACCGAAACAACAAGAAAATCATTTGATTCCATCAAGAAGGATATTATGGAGGGTCCCACATTACTTAGTCCTGACTACAAAAAGGAGTTCCACATATTTTCTTTTGCCTCTCAAGAAACCATTGTAGCTATTTTATTGCAGCAAAATGAAGAAGGTTCAGAGCGCCCAGTGGCATTTTTCAACAAGAATTTGAGGGATGTTGAACTGAGGTATGATATTATAGAAAAACAAGCATATGCTCTTATTAAATCCTTAAAGGCTTTCATAGTTTATATCCTTCATTCAAAAATAATTGCATATGTTCCCTCTGTTGCAATAAAAGATGTCTTAACTCAACCTGATGCTGATGGAAGGAGGGTAAAGTGGATTGCTAAAATGGTTGAATTTAACATAGAGCTGAAGCCTACAAATGTGGTAAGAGGTTAGGGGCTTGCCAAACTATTAGCTGAAGAAAATGGCAGGTCTTTGGACCTTGGTTTCCTATGCATGATGGCAGAAAATGGTCAGGCAAAAGAAGAAGAGGAAACAGTTGAAACAGTGAAAAAACAGTGAGTGGCCAAGAATCTAGCTTTGTGTGGTAGGTATTCTACAATAATTAATTTCTTATTGAAGCTAGAAATCCCTTCAGAATTTACTCAAACTCAAGCTAGAACTTTAAAACTTAGAGCAGCAAAATATTGTATCAATGAAAATCTACTCTACTGGAGGGATCCATCTAGAGTGCTCTTAAGGTGTCTAGACAAAGAATAGTCAAAGGAAGTCATGCAACAGTTTCATAATAGCATGTGTGGAGGGCACCATTATTGGAAAACCACAGCACACAAAATTCTTAGAGTTGGGTATTATTGGCCCACTTTATTTTCTGATGTATTTGTTTTTGTTAAATCTTGTGACAGGTGCCAAAGATTTAAAGGAAAATAGTAGTTGAAAGCTCTACCCCTAAAACCCATTTTGGCAAAAGGACCTTTTCAGCAGTGGGGCTTCGATTTCATTGGAGAAATCAATCCACATTCCAATGGCTAGCACAAGTGGATATTGCTAGCCACTGATTATTTCACAAAGTGGATTGAAGCAGTCCCTACAAGGAAGTCTAATCATAATGTGGTCATAAAGTTTTTAACAGAGAATATCTTCAGCAGATTTGGTTGTCCACATAAGTTAATAACAGCTAATGTAGTAGCCTTTAGAGCTAAGGAATTGGTGGAAATGTGTGATTCAATGGGCATTAAACTTGTTCATTCCACCTCATATTATCCACAGGGAAATGGTCTAACAAAATCCTTTAATAAAGTCTTGATCCGGATAATTAAAAAGTTGTTAGAGGACAATAAAAAGAATTGGGATTCAAAGCTCAAGTATGCACTGTGGGCTGACAGAGTGACCATAAAGAAATCCACAGGCAATTCTCCTTTCAAGCTGGTATATGGCACTGAGGCTGTATTTCCAATTCAATTAACTCTCCCTGTGGCAAAATTCCTTCAAGAAGAGCAAGATGAGGAAGAAGACTTGGCAAAGAGAGTCACTGATTTGACAGAGTTGCATCAGATCAAAGAAAAGTTGGTTGAAAAAGCTGCAGTACATCAGAGACGCATCAAGGAAGCCTTTGAAAAAAAAGGAAAAAACAGCTAATTTTCATATCGGTGATCTGGTTTTCAAATGGGATGCACTGAAGGAAAATAAAGGCAATCATGGGAAATTTGATGCTTTCTGGACAGGACCTTTCATCATTTCACAGGTTCAAGGGGACAACACCTTCATACTAAAAAGTATGGGAGGAGGGACATTTTTTGATGGCACAGTCAATGGGCGTTTTTTGAAAGTTTATGTTGCTTAAGGTCTTTTGTCTTAAAGGTTGTAAATAGTCTGCTTTTATCAGTTTTATGCAAGCAGAGTAGACTCCATGCCCAATGGAACACTATGAATTTTGATTAGTTTGTTTTCAACTGGAAAGGCAATGGTCTGCAGGTTCATGAGACCTCATAGGGAGGATCTCATCCCCAGAAGGAGACATCAGAGGGGCTGTCATCCCACCTTTGTGTTAGAATTTAGCATGTATCATTGAATTTGCTTACAGGTTTCTGTTGTTTTAATACCAGAGAGTTGTTATCCTGTCTGTGTATTAGGTAACAGATTTACAGACCTCCTAACTGGTTACAGCTGGCCATCGCAGGGTCCTATGTATCTGCTGGTGTAGTTAGTCTTCTCCATCATCACATTTTGTTTAAACGGTGAGTAATTGGTGGTTAAAAGCCTTGTAGTTTGGGGGTTTTCACCCATGTCTGGGGTCAATCATAGTAGGAGTGGTTATCTGGCTTGAATGTACAACATTTCTTTCATTCATCCATCATTTTATCCAACATTTTGTTGAGTTTGTAATGTTCCTGAGCATCACTGATACAACCTAGGTGAGTTTTTTGGGGTGATAACGGTTCCATTAAAAACAAGGCATAATTTTTAGCAGGCGCTCTACATGCTAGGACGTCAATGTATAAAGAGGATAAGGTATCCATTTGTTTGATAACTACATCTAGCCTATGAGTTACCTTTGCAATTCTTTCTTCTTCCCTTCTCCATCCTTCAAAAGCCTGGCTTTCAGAGAAATTGACATTCCTTAGCTGCTGTTGTAATTATTCATACTTTTTGCAAGAGACAGTTTGTTCTGTAAGTTTTTCTACTACTTACTAGGCTTGCATCAAACCTTCTTGTAGGGTTACTGTCCTTGGATCACTATCCCACATAGTAGTTATAAGTAGGAGGTTAACCTGAATCTTCTTATTGCGTCATCCCGTAATTATGGTTCAAATTTCCCCAGAGGACTGTGCCTCTGTCTAAATTTATTTGTCACAATTCGTTATGTCATTTGTTCGTACTTCAACATGGGCAATAGCCAAATGTTTTTCCTTTTGGCTTTGAACAGCAGGCTGGACTTGAGTCCTCCTAGTCTTTTTCTTGAGAGGTTTCGCTGGGGTGGCTGCATGTCTTACAACCGAAGTCCTCTGTGCTCTCTTCCCCATTTTCAGAATCCTGATTTGTTGTTGAAGTCGCGCAATTACATTAAGCAATATTTGTTGTTCCTTCTGTAATTTTTTGATTTCTTCCATTTTATCGGAAGGAATGTCCGTTCGCGCACTTGGGCCTGGACTTTCTTCTTGACCAATTTCTTGATTTTTATCTTGGGGTACTTCCTCATTATTCTGTTGATCGGGTTGTTCGAGGGTAGAAACCCTAGCTTGCTCTGCAATTTCCTGGGTAACCTCTTCTTGCCCCCTCTCTTCTTCATAGACTTCATCCAGTGTATTCTGACTTGGAACAAATTGTTCCTCTTCTTCATCTTCATCATTTTCCTCTCCATATGCACTTTCATCATGGCTGGAGTGATCTTCTTCTTCTTCTTCATCACATAACTCTTCGAATGCACTCTTATCATGAACAAAGTTCTCTTGTGGCTATTCCTCCGTGTGGAGATTTAGTGGGCTAAGAGGTTGAGTATATTCTCCCATGTTGGCCAAAATCTAGGCCAATTCATCCTCTTGCAAAGGATTTTGCAACAGGCTCTCCTCATGTTGCTCTGTTTCTTCCTCAAACTGACAAGATTGTTCGGTCTCTTCCTTTGTTTCTCCCTCATCATTCAATTCTCTTTCATTCTCTTCTCCTTCCAATTGTGGGGGGTTGCTCATCGCTTGAATCAACTATTTCCATCGTTTGACTGGTGTTCCCTTGGGAATTTTCCAGCCTCCCTCTGATCCATGCCAATCTGACAGATTTCCTCCATTTCAAAGGTCTATTTGACGTGCTTACAGTGTGCTTTCGTTTGGGGGCTGGTAAAGCCAGTTCCCCATCTATTGTAAAAATTAGTTCTTCCCAGCTGCTCTGTTGTTGAGCAAGATTGTGGCTAACTATTAGTCATATCAACCCATGGTGACTTACTACCGATTCTATGTGTCGTGATTTTTTCATGCTTCGGGCAAAGTCATGTAGTAGATAATTTAAAAATGCAGGCAAATTCACAGAGCATTTATGTTTCAATACGGCTAAAAGTTTAAGGTGTCGTGGTCTTACCATGTCTTTCCTACCTTCACAGGTGATGTAGCTCTGGATGACTCTTGCCAATTTTTCCCACGGTTCTTCCAAGGTTGCTGGTAGAACTCCTTTTCCACTTCGAGTTAGGCTCTGATCTTCATCTTGGAAGATTTTTATGGTGTCTTGCAGCCTTACTTTCTTCAGAGTCCACACAGATCCAGTGGTTGGTAGTCCCGAAACTTCTACAATTATGTCATCGGTGACTACTATCTGTCTCCCCCTTACCATTGAGTGATATTCTTGTAGGTTCTGCAAAAATTCAATTGCCACGGTCTCATTGGATTGTTGCAGATGATCGAATAAGCTATCCATCCTTCCCTTGTTAGAACTTCCCGTGTGGCATCAGAGATTGTCAACACTTGTGGTTCTCTACGAATTGATCTTCCTCCCATGCTTAGCAAACTGTAAAAACACAGAGACTACAATGGAACAACAGGTTGTTCAAGCTATTAGTAACCACAGAGAAAATGACGGAACAACAAGCTCATTTAGAGTTCAAATTATTGCTAATTGTTGCAGAGCATAACACGAAAATAATTTTGAAACAGCAAGCCATGCAAGTTGGAAAACGATATACTGTTAGGCCCTGCTATTTCCAAGTAAAATTTATCCAAATGAAAAACTAACACGTATGTCAGTGAATTATGAGGTCACCTGCTCCCCCCCTCCAATGTGATAGGTCATCCTCAGCTGTCAAATGAGGGAGCGGCATGCTGCACTGCCATAATACAGAGTTAGAAAGGAACAGCGTATATCGAGATGCCATGTTTACAAGAACAAGGGGATTACCAAAATCGAGGTATATCATAGAATCGCTTAATAAATAAGAGAATACCATGATATGATGTGAGATTGGGAGGATAGGACAGCTAACATGCGCAAAACGTTCAATGCAGTCACGATCAACTTTTTCTGTCATGATTGATTATAATAGATTTCATGTATTAGCGGTTCGAAAGAATTATGCTCATAATCGTTTTTGACCCATTACAAAGGTAGATGAAGGAATTCATAAGTGTTATTGGTGTATAAATAATGTGACCTCAATACAATCAATAGAGCTCCATTGCCCACAGGTGTCCATAACCTTGACAGAGTTGTTTATTTCACCCATGGAATCATGATCCTTTGTGTATTCTTAGGAAAGTGTTGTGGAATGTCAGAATGGATGCCATTATGTTGGCTTGGTAACCAGATAGATCATAATTCCATTCACTAGGAAGGAGTGAAAGGTGGGTGGGCCGGCTCGTGATGAGACCTCCTGTTCTAAGGATTTTTTTATTTTGCTAATGTGCCTCTTGGATCATATCCCTGGTTTGGTGGCCATAGTGGGAATGCCACTTCACTTTCTTCCTTATGATCATGGTAGGCTGGCTCCCAATGAGACCCCCTATCCTTCATTGACAAACCATGTTAGCAAAGTATATAAACATTTTTCTTTTCATTACTTTTTCTTTTTATAGAGGACTTTCTCTATTTATATACAAAGGGTGGTTCAGCACTCCTTAAGAGTAGGGATGGTGGAAGAAGTCTTAACATCTCAATAGAAAAATATGCCCTTCATTCTTATTCATAATAGTGATCAAAGAGGATTATGAGATTTTAGAAAGAACCATCATGATAAAGATAACCAACCATATCAGTATTAGTAGAACTGTGACAGCAAGATAATCAATAGTTGTGTCCTTTCCTCTTTTCTCTTATCAATTCAGAGCAAATTCTTGTAAAGATAGTGAATTTTTATGTAATTTGGTGATTTCATTATCTTTTAGTTCTCATATTCATTGCATAAGTGTATAGATGTGTTTCAGACATGATCTGAATGATAGAACACACACACACACACACACACACAAAAGAAAAAAAATAAAACAAATGCTATGTACAAAATCGCAAGCAAAAAGGAAGAAAAACTCTTAACTATTGTGCACTAAGAAGAATATCAACAAAGAAGACAAGCGCAAGTGAAATAATGCAAAAATTATGTGTTTTTCGAAAAATGAACAGCGGAAATCGCAAGTGTTGTTCCTCTGCAAAAAGGAACAGTAGAAAACAAAACTCGTCGTTCAGAACAAAAATGTTGTTCCTTCAGGAAAAGGAACAGCAGAAAATAAGAATGTTGTTCCTTCAGAAAAAGGAACAACATAACAAAAATGTGTCGTTCCTTTGGTAAAAAGAACAGCAGAAACAAGAATGTGCCATTCCTTCGGGAAAAGGAACAGCAGAGATGAACATGTTGTTCCTTCAGAAAAAGGAATAGCAGAAACAAAAATATGTCGTTCCATCAGGAAAAGGAACAGCAGAGACAAAAATGTTTTTCCTTCTGAAAAGGAACAACAAAACAGTAGAAAGGTTGTTCCTTTTAAAAGGAATAGAAGAAAACGAAAATGGTGTTCCTTTTAGAAAAGGAACAGCAAAAAAATGCAAGTGTTGTTCCTTCTGAAGAGGAACAGTGAAAAGACAGAAATGTTGTTCCTTTTAAAAGAAATAGCAGTAGTGCAAATGTGTTGTTCCTTTTTTAAAAAGGGACAGTAGAATGGTGAAAATGTTGTTCATTGCGAAAGGAACAGCAAAGTGCAGAAGTGTCGTTCCTTGAAAAAGGAACAACAAAATGGTGAAAATGTTGTTACTTTTGAAAGGAACAGCAAAGTGCAAATGTTATACAACTACAATAAAATATATACAAAAAAAGAATTATGTATAGTGTGTAAAAGTAGTCAAATTACTTAACCGTGTTGAGATTGCAACAAGATGATGGAGCTTAGTGAAAAGAGTTTCCTTCACTAAGTGGGCCCGCAGGCTATTTTTGGCGCAAGTCTATTTTTAGACTATGTCTATTTTTAGAAATATGGATCATGGTCTATGAGTTGCAGGATGCTATTTGTGGATGATTGGTCATGTTGGTAAAAATAGATGGACTTCTATTTTTAGACATATGGGCGGAGTCTATTTTTAGACTGCCAAGGCTAAAAATAGAACAGTCGAATATTATTAGCTCTTAATAATATTTTGACTATAAACATTATCTTATTCTCTTGGAGCACTTCAGTTCGAGCTACAGATGTGGCACATGAAACTGCCAGAAGGAAATATGCTTTTCTTGTGGGTTAACTTGAGTTATTGCATGGAGGACTTTATTTAGGACTTCAGTGATTGAGTTATGTGGAAGTTAACTCAATGCATGGACAGTTCAGTGGAGAGAAGTGTTAGAGATGAGTGAAAGGGCAAGACAGCTGTCAGTTGTGACTATAGTTATGAATGTGATTTACACAATCAGTGGATTGAGTATTTCCAATGAGGATTGCGTGGTATATCCAAGGGAAATACGAGTTTGGATCAGCCATTCTCATCTATTCTCTATGCAGGATTGCACAGTGGAGGTAGGCAAGCAGCGGAGGAGATTTGAGCCAGGGATTGATTCAGATCTGAGCTAGTTTGTGTGTAATAGGTGGAGATAGTACTGAGTACTTGTGAGGAGTATTGTACTATGTATTGTTACATGTTCTCAATCAATATAATATACAGATAGTTGGGGGTTTTGAGCTTTATGCTTTCCCCGTGATATACTGTGTTGATATGTGTGATTGATGCTTCGATGTGCGCATGCAACTGTTTGTTTAATACTGCAAATTGATGATCAATGTAGAGGAGGTTATGTATTATGCATGATTTTGAAAATAGTGTATAATCAGGATAATCTCTGTGAATAAGTGTCATATTATTCACGAAATTTATACATGGTATTAGAGCTAGTTGATTTGTAGAAAAGATTTCTACACGATATCAAAGCGAAGTTGATCATCCGATATATTATTCAGAAAGTGTTTACATTTTATTTCTTCAGGTAGAGTTTGTAATCAGGCCAGGTAGCCTTTGGATTCATCCTTCTTTTGGAAGGTGAGATATTCAGTGAATGCCCATACAGTCGATCTCTGTACAAGAAATACTTTGTTCTTACGAATTTTAGATCAGAAGTAGTTGAGTTTTGAGCTGGTGGAATTCAAATTTGCAGCAATGTTTTCTTTGTGTCAAAGTTGAAATGTCTTTCAACGAATTGTGATTGGAGTATGCCCTTGAAGGCAACTCAAATTATATTGCATGGAAAGATAGGATGGAGGTGGTGTTAGATGACAATGGGTTGACGGATTTCGTAGAAGCGGAAGTCCCAAAGCCTACTGATGTTGCTCACATTGAGGCTTGGCAAATGAAGACAACAAAGTGTTGAAGGATTCTATTGGAGGGCATGAGGGATCACATTGTGTCTAGCCTCAATGGAAAGGCTTCTCCATACTTGATGTGGAAAGCGTTGACAGATCTATTCCAAAGCAAGAGCGACCAAAGGAAGTTGGCGCTCAAGGATAAACTTAGAAACATAAAGTGTGAGAAAGGCCACAGTATGCCCAAGTATCTCACGAAGTTCACCCAATGCCAGGATGAGGTGGGAAGTGTGGGGGTGACTGTCGATGATGAGGACTTGGTGAGCTTGGCTCTCCTTGGTCTTCCGAAGAGTTGGCATTCCTATCAGGACTCTGTTAATGGTCGGGAGAAGTTTCCAGGATGGGAGATACTTTGGTCGGATCTTGTGCAAGAGGAGATCAGGCGGAATACCAAGGACATATCTTCATCAAAGGCACCTGATGAAGAAAACTGTGCTTTCGTTGCCAAAGCAAAGAAGGGGAAGAACAAGAAAGCTTCTAATTCTGATGCGAAAGGCAAGAAGCAGGACATGTCCAAGGTGAAGTGCTTTCACTGTCACCAGCATGGACACTATGCCACAAATTGTCCGCAGAAGAAGAAAAATAAGCAAGTTGCTGGATCTGCAGTGGGAGAGGCCTTAGCCTCGCAATTTGAGCTGGATCTTTTGCTAATTGCATGCTTGGTATGAAGTGTGATGGAATCAATATGGTTCTTGGACAGTGGTGCATATTTTCACATGACAGGAGATCGAGATTTGTTTTCTGAACTGGACGAGAAAGATCTTGGAGTGCACATTGAGATGGGCGATGATGGTAGATACAATGTGACCAGTATCAATACCATTTCCTTTGAGAGGGAGTCTAGTAAACCCTTCGTATTGAAGGAAGTGATGAATGTTCCAAGATTGAAGAAGAATCTTATCTCTGTGGTGATGTTAGAAGACAAGGGATATGATGTTGTCTTCAGTGAGGGAAAGGATTTCCTGTGCAGTAAGACAACTGGAGAAACCCGGAATATAGGGGTTCGAGTCAAGAACATTTATCAGTTGCATGTAGATGGCTGCTTAAAAATGGCATGCAAGGCAGAAGGAGTGGTGAGCCAGGATGATGGCGAGCTGTGGCACCGGAGATTGGGCCACCTTCACCATGGAGCCTTGAAGATACTACAGCAGATTTCTACTGGGCTTCTTAAAGACACTCTTGCGCAGTCAAATCAGTGCAAGGGGTGTATTTTGGGAAAGTTTGTGAAAGCCACCTTTCACGAGAAGGATAGTCATGCCACGATGATCCTTGAGAGAATTCACACAGACGTGTGTGGACCTTTCTTAGTAGCTTCGATAGCAAAGAATAGGTACTATGTGATCTTTGTTGATGATTTCTCCCGAAAGTGTTGGATCTTCTTCACGCGGAAGAAGAGTGAGACATACTCAAAGTTTTGTGAGTTCAAAGCACTGGTCGAGAAGGAATCGGGGAAGAAGGTGAAGGCTGTTAGGAGCGAAAATGGTTGTGAATTCATCTTTGGAGAGTTCAAGGACTTTTGTAGCGCAGAAGGGATCCGAAGAGAGCTCATAGCTCCCCATAACCCACAGCAGAACGGGGTTGCTGAGCTGAAGAACAGAACGATCGTGGGTGCTACACGGGCGATGTTGCATGATTAGAGCCTACCCCTTCACTTGTGGGGGGAGGCATGCAATACTGTAGTATATGTGCAAAACCGTTGCCCTCAAAGGATACTTGGCATGAGTACATCCGAGGAGCCTTATTCTGGGAAGAGGCCTAATATTTCCCATTTGAGGATTTTTCGTTCTCTTGTTTACATGCATGTAACGAAGGATGCCAAGAAGACGCTGGAGCTGACCACATAGGTTGGGATATTTGTGGGGTACATTGATATGCCCGACAACTATCATGTGTATTTTCCAGACAATCGCAAGACTTTTGTGCGGCGGGATATAAAATTTCAGGAGGAGAAAGCCATGAAGTGTTCGCTTGACAGGGAGCCACACTTGCATGTAGAGGAGGAGCTATTAGTTCCTAAGGATGAGCTTTAGGATGTGGATCAGCCACAAGATGAATTTCATGCAGTGGAAGAGACCACTCATGTAGCGTCAACCATTAGAGGGTGAAAGTGCACTACAAAAGCTAAGCGACTGGCTCAAGACGCAGAGAAGGTTGTAGGACCACCTACATCACTGTACAGGGAGAGACAGTCACCTGATTGGTACACTGGATACATGGCTCTTGTGAGAAAATGTGTCGTGACTGAGCAATCCTCTTTCGAGGAAGATGTGGAGGATCCCGCATGGGTAGATGCCATGGTGGAAGAGTATGATTCGATTGTCAGAAATAGTGCACGGGAGATTGTCCCAAGACCGGAGGGGAAATCAGCAGTGGGTTCGAGATGGATCTACAAAGTGAAGCAGGCAGCTGACGTGAGTCTGGAGAAGTACAAGGCAAGATTTGTTGCCCGAGGCTTCTCACAGATAGAGGGGATTGATTATGAGGAGACCTTTGCACCTATCGCAAAGTATTCTTCCATACGGACGATTCTTTCTCTCTCAGTGCAGATGGGGTGGCACATTCATCAGATGGATGTTGAGACAATGTTCCTCAATGGAGTCATTGAGGAGGAAGTGTACATAGAGAAACCCGAAGGTTTCGAGATCTTCAGGCAGCGAGTCGCATGTGTGTAGGCTCAAGAGAGCACAGTATGGGTTGAAACAAGCACCTCGTTCCTGGTACACACGGATAGATAGCTATTTCACCGGACTAGGATTCTCCAAGAGTGAGGCGGATCCTAACCTATACCAAATTTTGGTGGAGGGTAAGTTGCTTATCATTGTACTGTATGTAGATGATTTGATTCTAACGGGGGATGAGCTATTTATACTTTCATGCAAGGAGGATCTTGCTCGAGAGTTTGAGATGAAGGACTTGGCCTCCTTCATTGTTTCCTGGGATTGGAAATTTGGCAGCGCAGTGATGGACTGTTTGTTTCTCAGGGTAAGTATGCTTGGGAGATACTGGAGAACTTCAACATACATGGATGCAAGCCTTTTGATACTCCTCTTCCTGGAGGTTGGAGGAAGGAGGATGCTACTTCGGTGGAGGTAGTGGATGCCACTGTTTATCGATAGTTGGTGGGGTCGCTTATGTATCTGGTCAATACACGACCCGATATATGCTATGTTGTTAACCAACTTTCACAAGCTATGGTTAAGACAACCAAGCTCTTCTAGAAGGTGGGCAAGCATGTATTGTGTTATCTTAGAGGCACATCGAGATATGGATTGTGGTATAGACAAGAGGATGAGGTGAAGCTATGTGGCTTCACGGATGCAGATTGGGCAGGGAGACCAATGGACACAAAGAGCACATCTGGAGGGATCTTTAGTATTGGATTGACAACAATTTCTTGATACAGCAAGAAGCAAAGATCCACGACACTCAGCTCCGCAGAGGCCGAGTATATGGCAGCAAGTTTAGCTGCATGCGAGGCTATATGGATGAGGAAAATCTTGGTCGAGTTTTTCGGGTCTCATTTGGATCCTATTGTGATTTACTGTGATAACTAGAGTTGCATTAAACTCTCGGCTAATCCTGTATTTCATGATAGATCCAAACACATTGAATTTAGGTACCATCATATCAGAGATTGTGTGCAACAAAGAATCATGTTACTTTCATATATTCCCATGGAGGATCAAGATGCTGATATCTTGACGAAGGCGCTCACCAGGAGCAAATTCGAGTACCACCGAGATATGATAGGGGTTGCTAATAATCCATATCTTGTTGAGAGGGAGTGTTGAGAATGGAACAAGATGATGGAGCTTAGTGAAAAGAAGTCCCCTTCACTAAGTGGGCCCGCAGGCTATTTTTGGCGCAAAGTCTATTTTTAGACATATGGATCATGGTCTATGAGTTGCAGGATGCTATTTGTGGATGATTGGTCATGTTGGTAAAAATAGATGGACCTGTATTTTTAGACATATGGGTGGAGTCTATTTTTAGACTTCCAGGCTAAAAATAAAACAGTCGAATATTATTAACTCTTAATAATATTTGGACTATAAACATTACCTTATTCTCTTGGAGCATTTCAGTTCGAGCTACAGATGTGGCACATGCAACTACCAGAAGGAAATATGATTTTCTTGTGGGTTAAGTTGAGCTATTGCATGGAGGACTTCAGTTAGGACTTCAATAATTGAGTTCTGTGGAAGTTAACTCAGTGCATGGACAATTCAGTGGAGACAAGTGTTAGAGATGAGTGAAATGGCAAGACTACTATCAGTTGTGACTCTAGGTGTGCATGTGATTTGCACAATCAGTGGATTGAGTATTTCCAATGAGAATTGTGTGGTATATCCAAGGGAAATAAGAGTTTGGATCAGCCATTTGCATCTATTCTCTATGCAGGATTGCACAGTGGAGGCAAGCAAGCACCTGAGGAGATTTGAGCCAGTGATTGATTTAGATCTGAGCTATTTTGTGTGTAACAGGTGGAGATAGTGCTGAGTACTTGTGAGGAGTATTGTACTATGTATTGTTACATATTCTCAATCAATATAATATACAGATAGTTGGGGGATTTTAGCTTTATGCTTTCCCCATGATATACTGTGTTGATATGTGTGATTGATGCTTCAATGTGTGCATGCAATTGTTTCTTTAATACTGCAAATTGATGATCAACGTAGAGGAGGTTATGTATTATGCATGATTCCACAAATAGTGTATAATCAGGATAATCTCTGTGAATAAGTGTCACATTATTCACGAAATTTCTACATCACCTTGGTGTAATTAAAAGTGATGTGTTTGAATACTTTAAAGAATTCAAGAGTAGAGTTGGAAAGCAAACAGGGAAGAACATTAAAATTCTTCGATCAAATAAAGGTGGTGACTACAGTTCAGGAGCTTTTATCAAATATTGCAAACAAAATGGAATTATCCAACAATTTATAGTACCACATACAAACAATGTAATCTTTGAAACCAGAACTAATACTGTTATCCGTTTCGTAGAGATAGCAAAAAGTGACCCGATTTTTAAAAGCGATGCAAAACACACATATTTTTTTAGAGCATAGTTTTTGGCACTTTAATTTTTTATGTACATTACGTTTTAGAATGTTAGTGATTTGTATGTTGATTTAAAAAAGTGGTGATTGTGTAACAGACCCTTTTTTTAAAGACCTATTTTTTGACTTTAACTTTTCTAATGTATGAAATGTAAATAATTATTTTCTAAATTTAACAATTTTTGATGTTTTAAATTTTTTAATATAGTAAGTGCGGATATTTTTTTTTTTATTATATATTGTTAACATTTTTTTACACTATAATTTTTTTTTTATGTAAGTTTTTATTTTAAATAAAAAATCGAATATAAAAATATATATAAATAAGAAAAAAAAGTATCTCATAAACCAATAAAAAGAAATGGGAAAAAATATAAAATCAAGTAACTAACAATAGAAATTTTCCAAAAGCATTAACAAAAAAGATACAAAATATATAAGATAAACAAACTAAATTTACCAAAAAAAATAGAAAATTAGAAAAAAAAAATCATAAAAGTCCTTAAAACTATTAAAATTCAAAATTAAAGCATATAAAAAAACCTAAAAAAACCCAAAAATACTCAAATTTAAAATAAAAAAATACCAAGTAACAAAATTTAATAATATATAATATATATATATATAATTATATATATATATCGTGTTTTTTGTTATCTGGTTGGCTGTTGTATTTGTTCATATATTATAGATAGATATATATTACATAAAAACATTTTAAATTTTAAAAAATATATTTTTTTGATTGTTTTTAAAAAACCATAAAAAAAACAATATTTTCGATTTTTTAAAAAATAAAGACTTAAAAATTTAAAAAATATATATTTAAGATTAAAAGTTTAAAAAACATATATACACGCGGCTTTGTCACCCAAGGTCGCACCCCCACCAGTGACCAGATGGTGGCTATCTGATTTCGAGAATCAGATAGCCATCCCCATGGGCAGCCAAGTAGTGGCTATCTGATTTTGAGAATCGGATAGCCACCCCCATGGGTGGTCAGGTGGTGGCTATTCAATTATTAGAATCATATAACCACTGCGCGACTTTCCGTGGGAGTGGTTATCCGATTCTCGGAATCGGATAGCCACCACCAACCTCCTGTGGGGGTGTCTATCCGATTCTCGGAATCGGATAGCCACCGCCCTACTCGCTATGGGGTGGCTATCAAATTCTCAGAATTTTATAACCATCGTACAACTACTTGTGGGGATCACCTGGCCACCCATGGGGGTGCAACCCTGGGTAGCGGAGCTACGTGCAGCTCTGCCGCCCAGGGTTGCGCCCCCACGGATAGTTGGGTAGTGGCTATCCGATTCTAAGAATCAGATATCCACCCCCACGAGATGTTGGGCGATGGCTATCCGATTCTCGGAATCAGATAGCCACCCCCATGGGCAGCCGGACAGTGGTTATCGGATAGCCACCCCCACAAGCAGTTGGGCGGTGGCTATCTGATTTTGAGAATCGGATAGCCACCCCATGGACAGCTAAATGGTGTTAAAATGTTAATTGTATTTAAGATAAATAAAAAAATTTAAATGGTTTTTAATTTTATCATTATATTGAAAAATATATATTTTTTAAGATTTAAATGTTATTTTATAACAAAAAATAAAAATAATATTTAGCTTTTACTTTCTAATTTTAAATTTTTTTCTCTTTCTTTCTTTTTTAAAATCAATGTGAAATCCAAATTTTTCAAATTTCAATTTTAATTTTAAAATTTTAATATAAAATTTGAAAATGTTGTCTTTTTTTTTATATAAAAATATATTGTTTTTTTTTAATGTTTTTTATTTAATTTTTTTTTTTTAATTGAAAATAGTATTTTCTTTTAAATTTTAATTGTTTTTTTTGGTTTTTTTAAAATGTTTTTAATTTTAAACTTTAATATGTTTTTTTAAGTTTTTTTTTGTTGTTGGTTTAATTTTCTATTTTTCCAATGTTTTTTATGGTTTACCATTTAAAAAAAAATAATGTTATTTTTTTTTTTTTAAATATGTTTTTTTATTATTTTATTATCTTTTATATTTTTTGTAATTTTTAATTCTTATCTTTAATAGGTTATTTTTGTCTTTTAAATTTTTATGATTGATTATTTTTTTATTTACGTTCCTTTTAATATATATTTTTATTAATTTGTTATTTTTTGTAACTTTTTTTTTGTTTATTTTTCATTGTTTATTTTTAATTTTTCTGTTTTCATTATTCTTTTCAAATTTTAATGTTTTTGGAGCCATAATAAAATATTTTACGCCATTATTTCAAAGTGTTGAAGATTTATCTTAGAAAAAAAAGGTGTTATTCGAGCATCAACACTTTTTGTCTTGAAGGTGTTTTTGGCACAATTTTTGCACATAAAAATTTAGTTTTACTCGCATTTTTTAAAAATGTTGAAAATTGAACCTTAAAAAAATTCACCATTCCAGTATGAACGCTTTTCATTTTTACGGTATTTTTTGCACAATTTTTGCACAAACAAATCTTTTTCATTACCATTTTTAAAACATGTTCAAAATTGACCCTAGAAAAAAAATTCATCATTCCAATGTACACACTTTTCATTTTTAACACTGTTTTTCATGTTTTTTCGAGGTTTCTTAGCCAGAGTTCCTATTTTGAGTTTATAGTTCCTATTTCAAATTTTACATTGTTTACAACTAAACAAAATGGAGTCGTTGAGAGAAAGAATAGAACATTAGTTGAATTTGCTCATAGTATGTTAAAAACTAAAGGAATTTCTAATAGCTTTTGGGGTGAAGCCATTAATACAACTGCATATCTTAAAAATAAAAGCCCTACTAATTATCTTGACCACAAAACACCATTTGAAGCATTTTATGGTTTTAAACCTAAAGTTAGTCATTTAAGGATATTTGGAAGCAAGGCCTTTGCTCATATTCCTAAAGAGGCTAGGAGAAAGTTAGAGGCCAAAGCCATCAAATGCATTTTTATTGGATATTGTATTGATAAAAAAGCATAAAAAAAATGTATGATCCAAGTATTCACAAGATATTTGCAAGTAGAGATGTTATATTTCATGAGCATGTAGTTAAACAAATAATAGAAGATGAACATAATGTATGGTAGCCTCCTTATGACAGCTTTAAGGAAGAAGAAGAAGTTGTGGAATTAACTCAAGCTCAAGAACACCTGGACATTTCAAAAGACATATCAAGGAGTCAAAGCCCAGAAAAAGGTGATGAAGGCACTCCACAAAGAATAAGAAGAGGAGAAGGTACTCCATGATGTAATGAACCTCTAAGAAGGTTAAAAAAATAGATTCAGACCCCTATCAGGTATAAATATTATGCCTTAATGTCTCAAGTAATGACTATTTTGAGCCCTTAAATTATGAACAAGCTGAATATGTCAAAGAATGGATGGAAGCTATGAAAGAAGAATATGACTCTATAATGAAAAATGAAACTTGGGAATTAACAAAATTACTTGAAAATAAAGTCCCTATAGGATCAAAATGGTTGTACAAGACAAAAGTTAATGCAGATGGTAGCATAGGCAAGTATAAGGCAAGATTGGTTGCAAAAGATTATTCACAAAAATAAGGTATAGATTATGAAGATACATTTGCCCGAGTTGCTAAAATGAATACAGTCAGAATAATGATAGCATTGGCAACTAAAAATGATTGGAAGATACATCAATTAGATGTGAATTTAGATTTTCTAAATGGTGACTTAAAAGAAGTGAATTTTCCTGTTCAAGTGGAAGGAATTGTAAATAAGGAACAAGAACATCTTGTATGCAAGTTAAAAAAGGCCTTATATGGACTAAAACAGGTACCAAGATCTTGGTATGAGAAAATAAACAAATTCTTCTTTCAGCAAGGATTTAACAAAAGAAAAAATGATTGTAATTTGTATGTGAAGACAGATATAAATCGGGATATAGTGTTATTCTCTATATATGTGATGATCTAATAATAATAGGGAGTGCTGATAAATTGATTAAAGATATAAAAATGAAGTTATCACAAAATTTTGAGATGAACGATCTTGGTCAAATGCACTATTGTTTAGGTCTTGAAGTACGGAGAGATGTTGGAAGGACTTTAATCACACAAAACAAATATACAAATGAAGTACTAAAGAGATTTAATATATATGGATGTAAAGCAATAAATACTCCATTGGAACAAAATATCAAATTGAGAAGTGAAGATGAAACAAAATAGGTGAATGGAACATTGTATTGACAATTAGTGGGAAGTGTGAATTATCTCACTATCACTAGATGAGACAGTACTTATGCTATAAGAATACTTAGTCAATTCATGGCCAATACTCATGAAAGCCATTGGATACAAGCAAAAAGGCTCCTTCCATATTTAAAGGGAACTATCAATTTTGTTATTGAATATACTAATTCTTGTAATGTTGAATTGACAGGTCATTTTGATTTTGACTCAGTTGGAAATCCAGATGACAGGAAATTCACAACTAGATATGTCTTCAATATAGGATTAGGAGCTATATCATGAAGTAGTAAGAAACATGCAACACTTTCCTTGTCATCAACTGAAATAGAGTATAAAGCATTATGTAGTGCCATGGGTGAAGCTATATGGCTCGAAAGAATACTTGAAGATGTTGGTGAAGCTAAACAAGAACCTACAGTAATCAGATGTGATAACCAAAGCACCATCAAATTGGGGAGCAATCCTATATGTCATGCAAGGTCAAAGCATATAGACACACAATATCATTTTGTAAGAGAAAATTTCCAATCAAAATAAATTGCCCTAATATATTGTAATACAAATGAGAATGTAGCTGACATATTCACTAAGCCTCTTAGGAAGGCAAAATTTGAGTTTTATCGATGTAAGTTATGTGTTGTAGAAAATTCAGATTATGTTGTAAGCCTAGCTGAGACTTAGACTTGCAAGCATGTCAATTAAGAGTATGACTATGTCTTATGCATTTTGCTCTAGTGTATTTTGTGTGTTTATATTATGGTTGGAATTAAGAGGGAGTGTTGGAAAAACATTAATTCTAACCACACCATTAACTATGTTAGGTGCCTATTAGGTGTCAAGTCTTCTCGAGAGTTCACTTGAGACTTTCGGAGACTTCAAGTAACATCGTGAAGAAGCCACTAACAACTAGAATCCAAAAACTTCTCTACTGTGTATAAACTTCCTTGCTTGGTAATGGAATGAGTAAGCTATGTTTTAGGTTTAGTGTTCTATGATGCATTCTTTGTTTAAGTTTGTATCCCAATTTCAAACCTCAATTTATTTATTTTCTATGTTGATTATCCAAATGAATGAGATCTGCATGAATTTGGATAACTTCTTTGCAAAAAGAGGCAGAGTCTCTTCTTACGAAGACTTGTAACCGAAAGGCAAGCA
>APFE030296872.1:0-21602 GCA_000404065.3 Pinus taeda
TTAGATTTAAAATTTTTTAATGTTTAGGATTTTTTAGAAATTTTTAGATTTTTAATTCTAGAATTTTTTATCAAAGTCAAAATAAAACAAAAATAAAATCTAAATGAAACCAAAATCGAATTTTTATTTTTATTTTTTAATCAATTCAAAAATGAAAACACATTCATAAAATTTCTCTTTTGAATATTTTTTAAACGCTACCTATCTAACCCTAAGTCAAAAATCAATGAAACTAAGAAATGCACATACGCTAACCCTAACCATTAAATCATACAAACAAAGGAAAGTTATGGAGAGAGTCGTATTTCTCTATTGTGTGCAAGACGACGGCAATGAAGATTGGTTGAGCGAAGGGAGAAGAACAGAATACGCTGGAATGGAGGCCGAGGGCAGCTTGGGATGCACCGAGAGGAGGGTGAACGGTGGACTAAAAGAACCGCAGGCTTTGAAGGGGAGGAAATTTGCAGGTTTGACAGCGGGGAAGAATAGCTCACGGGAGCCACAGGAATGAGATGAGCAGTAGATGTGTAGAAGGGATGACTACGGGCAAGCTGAATGAGGGTTTTACTGAGGGCATGAATGGATGCCAAAGGACGCAGGTCAGAGGGGCAGCGTGAGGATTAAGGAAAGGGCAACAGCGGGAGCTGCATAGACTGAGGGATGGACACAAGGTAAAGCAGTAAATAAACATTGCGTTTGAAGGGATAGAAACAGCGAAGAGGGAAGATGGATAGGTTGCGGATATGGTTGGAGCAATCACGTGGATGGAGCGGAAATGATAAGGGAGAAAGCTCAGATAGATACGAGCATTTGAAGAGAGAAGAAAAGTTCTTTGCAGGTTTGGAGGCAGCATAGGGAGCCACGGAAGGGAAGACGCAGGCAGAGAGAGAGCTGACGAGGAGCTGAAGGTAGCCACGAGGTGTGGAGCAGAGATGGATACGTAGCAGCAATGAGATGGCAACAATTTTCTAGCAGCGTGGAAAGGAAACTACGCAGGAGAGGAAGGAAGAGAGGTTGCGGATAGGGTTGGCGCTGATGGGGAGAAAAATGAAATGCAGATATGGTTGCCAACGAGGGTTTGAGGGTCTGGAGAGAAACAACAATAGAGGGTTTCTAAAAAAAATCAAAAAATTTTACAGCAAACTCAGAAACCCTAAACAACAAACAGGTGACCAGAAACCCGTTAAAATCACCAAAACCTCTTAAAAAATTCCAGCAATCTAAATTTAAAATTTTAAATCCTTCCGACTCAGAATTCTTAATGAAACCCTCACAAAAATTGCCAGATCTGAAAATAAATAAATTTAAACCCTTGGACTGTGAAATTTGGATGTGAACCCTACCAAAATGATGCTAGTGGACCCTCAGAGATCCAGATCTTACCCTCCAGGGCCTAGATCTGGATTCTGCACAGCTTTCAGCTTAAGATCTGTAGCTGCAATACAACAAATGAAACACCCGAACGATATACACAATGACCCAAAAAACACTAAAACCCTGAAAACCAAAGTCAAAAAAACTAAAATTAATTACAAATCTATGTACATAAATGGCAGATCTATCATATGAGTCTGACTCTGCT
Source organism: Pinus taeda (assembly GCA_000404065.3). NCBI lineage: Eukaryota > Viridiplantae > Streptophyta > Pinopsida > Pinales > Pinaceae > Pinus > Pinus taeda. Next base: position 1,583 of record APFE030296872.1, read on the forward strand.
CCTAGATCTGATGATCTGAGGCTCTCAACAGCCAGATCTAACAATTTAGCACAGAAGAAATTAAAAAATTTTGAATTTTAGAAGAGGTACTAAGCTCAAAACTCTTCATGCATCACCCATAAAAAATAATATCTTATGATAAGCCCAAGATCAAATACAAACTGGTCTCTTCAAAAAACACGAATCGAGAGTTGGCTGGTTCAACCAAGAACTTCCCCAAACGCCTGATGATCTAATAATCAAGGATTTTCCTGCAAAACTCGATTCAGCCATCAACATAGAGCGACAAAACAATAATAAAATTCAGATCTAATAAAGATACCCGCTATTATATTCAAAACTTAAATTATTATTCAAACCCCAGCGACTGAGCAAGATACATGTACTCAAATCGCTCTTCAGAAGCTATTATTAATGGCAAAAAAAGAAATTACGCACGAAAATAATACATTTTACAGCATTTCCATGAAGAGTAACACCGGCAGAAATTAACCCCAAAGTCTTTCTTTATTGCTCATAAAAAGATTACAAGAAAGAGCTTTTCGCTTAGTACACGATCAAAAGATCGAATCACACTCACTGACAAATGACCTCCTATTTAAAGATAAATCCTCTAACGGCTAGTTCGAGTGATCCTTGTCAAAGTGATCTCGACCATTGATGAGGATCAAAATTTCTTTTAATCTCATCCGTCGAAATTTTAAATGTTGAGAAAATTTCGAATTTTTCAATTAAATGGATTTTAATAAATTCAAAAATTAAAATTTTGCATTAATTTCCTCAAAATTTTGACTTTGACTTAACCCCAAGGGCCCAAGGCATAAAATTTAGCAAAATAATCAATTAACCTTAGTCCCTGGACCTGTTAAGATTTAAATTTTAAAAAGGACCAACGAATTTTGCCTCTGGAAAATTTAAATTTACCTAAGACCTAGGACCTATGAGGGGATAAATTATTTTTCTAACCCTCAAGACACTTTACATCATGATTCATTACATTTTTTACATCTCAAGGGGGAAAACCCATTTGAAAAAAACCCTCACAGACTACCCATTTTTGCGACACAAATATAATCCAGCAAACTAAGCAACTTGTAATAAAATACCCTAACCAAATAGTTAGGAATATTCCCAAATCACTTTTACATAGACTCGATCTAGAAAACTAGGACTCCCCTAAGACTCTAGTGACAAAATCCATTCCGGCTTTGGGGTAGGCTGACGGAAAACTCTGCTGACCATCTAAGAATGGATCAGTGAGACAAAAAACCTCCCGGAATGTAGATTGCTACCAGAAAACTAGGTTTACCTAGGTGATTACATACACGACACAAATCTGATGAGATTATTTACATTATACACATGCAGACTGGGCTTACATTATAAGATGATCCTCAAGCTGACGATGATAGCTGGATGGCAGAAACACGTCGATCAGGCGCTATCCCTTTTGCGAAAAAAGGGGGTGGACTGCTATGGGTCGTTGACACATTGTGGTCAACAAACTTGATGGCTTGCCTTCCTTAGATCTTGATGTTCTTTAAGTTGCTTTATCCAAGTGGACTTGACATGATGATGAGAGTTGCTTGATGACTTGTAGCTTGATGTAGGTCCTTCTTGATTTGCTCTTCTTGTAGGTAACTTTATGTAAGGCTATTCTTGCTTTATAGTCTTCCTTGATGAAAGATAGATGGTAGACCTTCTTGAAGTGATTGAGACTTCTTGGCTAGATGCTTAAACTTTTGTAGATGTCCTTCCTTGATGAGTGTTCTTGAGTTGCCTTTTCCTTGATGTGTCACCTTAGCTCTGATACCACGTTGAAGAATCAAGGGCAATGATGTATATTAGGATTCTTCACTACTTGATAGCAATTTGTGATGCACTTTTACAATTATCTTAGCATGATCTTCTTCTTATTATTATAGTGTGTGTTTCATCAAACTGCTATCAAAATCAAAAAGACAAGAACACAAATGTTGGCTCTCTGCCAGGGCCAAAACCTCTCTCTCTTCAAGAGGAAAACCCTTTGGTAAGTTTCTCTTATTGAAGCTTCTTATTGACTAATGGCAAACCCTAGACCCTTGACAAGGATGTCCTCCAAACGCAAGTCAAGTCCTTCCTCATTTTTGCACTATGTTCCCCGACACATAGACTTCCTTCTTCCAGCATTTTGCCCCAGCACTTCATCCTCCTTTGTTGGTTGTCTAGAGATAGAGCTTGCTTATGTGAGCTTGTTGATGAGATATGTTTCTTCTTCTCTTAGACATGTTCTATACTTAAGCAGACACCCTTCTCTTGATTCAACGAGATATGTCTTCACACTAAAATGACTGTACAACATCCCTAATTTTCCCATGTGTGGATGGTTCCCTTGGAGAATAAGGATCTTTTTATCTTCGATAGAGAGAGGGACTTCTTCGCTTGACTTGAGAGGCCTTGTAGGAATAGTAACTAGCCCAAACACCAATGAAACTTGAACTGTGATACTCTGTTGTTGTACCTGCAATATGTCCTCCTCTTCGCACGTGACTGTATCTAACCCAAGAAATAGTCCTCTACCTTCGCTGAGCTTCCTCCTTCCTTTGTTGCACTTTTGGGGACCCTTTAGACTTGCTTCTCCTTCCTTTTCTCAGCTTATCTCTTCGCGGATTTCAGAGCTTGCTTCGTTGAATTTCTGAAGGAGTGGACAACCTCTATATATAGAGGATTGTCCCTCCTCTAGGCCAACATTAGGCTGACATTTTGTCTTCAAGACCTACTTGACCATATCTTCATTATTTTCATCGTTTTGCTTCTTTTGGAGGACAATTCTGCATGGAGAGGACTTGCACTTGTCTTGGAGATATTCCTTTGACCTTATACAAAGCGTAACATGCCCTATAAGGATCTTACATAAATACATTGACCTTTTGAATTCCTAGAAGAACTTAACGAAGTGCTTGACCTACTTCAATGACCAAGAAACTCATTGAAAAATAATATAAAAATAAATTATCTTTTCTTGAATAAATACAAAAATGTCAAAATTACATATATGAAGACCGAACCTAGTTACACTTTCTTCAACACTCGTGACATGATTAGGGTACCCAAGGATACTAGAAATGTCCAAAGAGGGAAATTTATCAAAGAACGACAACCTATTTGAGATATACATGAAAAATGTGTAGGAGTCGCTAGGGTGAATTTAAAGATGCCTAGAAAAATGCTTGTTTCACCCTACAAGTATTGACCTTAAAGTTCAATGAAGAACTAGGGCTTTGTTCTTCCAATCGAATCACCAATAATGTTAAGTCAATATGTCCTATAGGGACCAAATCACACGTTTTGTGTCCCCAACCACGGCGCCAGAAATGTTACCACTCAAACTATCAGGAGTCCTAAAAGGGGATCCTTGAAGGGCTACCACTAGGTCAAGGGCAACAATGGGGCAATAGCCAACTATCATCTCGGCTAAGACTTCCTACTCTTTACGGCCTTTCACCAATGGGAGGAAACCCATTGTAATAAGGATCACAAAATTGAATGGACCAATGATAGGATGAGAGGTGATCCTAAAAGCCTATTCACAAAAGAGGCTCAAATATATGGCTTGCTTGCCTTGAAAGCAAGATGAAAGGCCCTCTAGGAAGCGCTTAATCAAATTTTAAGAGATAGGGTTCGAGTATATGACTTGTCAAAAGATTCTTAGCTCCTAAAATCCTTGTGGAAACTTGGCTTCCAAGCGGTCTTTGTGAAATTGGCTTCGATAAGTTGTGGGAACACGAGGAACCAAGTGGACCCAAGTTAGCTCAAGGGGGTAGGGTTTAGCAATCAATGATATACTTGACCTAATAAGGGAGGAGAAGGGAATCAAGGAAGGAATTTTCAATGAAAGATAATGCAATGATCTCAATGAGGTTTCTACCCTAAGGAAGCCAGGGGCAAGAATCGGTCTTCAAGCTAGGACTTGCGACATCTTGAGATCCCACTGTCGGAATCTCATGAAATTTAGAGGGCTTCTTGAGGACACACCAGCATAGTTGTGGACAAAAAATCGAAGTGTTGGGAGGACTAGATTGTGAGATAATTGATGCCCTAGGTGACCTATGTAGGTTAGGCCTAGAAAAGAGGAGAAGGTGAAAGAAATAAGCTTTGAGGTGATCACCTATAGAGGACCAGTGCCTAATCCTTTTGTGGAGATTGGAGTCAAGTAGACTTATGACTATGGCCTTTGGATTTTCTAGGTCAAGGAGGCCTCAAAGATAGCTTCGCTTATCATTAGGGAAACAAGAAAAGCAGCTTCAAGAGCTTTATATTTTGTTTTGCAAAATAGATGGCTTATCAAGATGAATTTCAATGATAAAGCATCTTTAGAAACATTCACTCGTAATACATGGCTCATACATGAAGCATCACTATCTAGAAACAAAATTTCCACAACTTCGCATAAATGGATGCAGTAAATTAGACCTAGTAGAGAAATCCAAGCAACAATGTATGTGACAAAATAGAAAGAAAGAATAGCATTTAAATTGCACTTACATGTATTAAAAATATATCCAACCATCAAAACTTTGCTAATCAAGAAGCTCCAAGACAAGGGAAAATGATCCAAACATCAAAATTCATTCCATGCTCCAAAAATTCGTCCTCCAAGAAGGATAGCGAAGTTCTCTAAAGAGATAGAAGTCCAATCCAAGTGATGATGCTAAAATGAATTCACATCACTTGTATTTATACACTTCTAATGAATTTGAATTAGCTAATTAGGCCTACATTAGCCCCTAGAATAAAATAATGTGCAAAATTAACCAACTTTTGGTGACAAGCCCACCAAACTTGCTCATAAACAAAAGAATAAGCCTCTCAAGAGGTCGAATGATCAATAATACATGTCATTGGGCCTTCTAAAAAGCTTGATGTAGTCCATAAGTGCCATAATGATGAATAGGACTCCCAAAAGTAATCGAGGAGGGGTTGGCTGCTTGTTCTCCAAATAATAAACCTGTGGTGCTCCCAATGAGTGTGGGGACACACAAGTAACCTCATGGGTCTCCAAATAGATCGAAGATGCATGTAGACCATCTGCAAGGGCTCAGATGATGGTATAAGTGATGCCACATCAACATACAGATCCTGGGTCATTTGCCAAGTGCATGGTACAACTGTGGGGTCAGCTGGACATGGTGAACCAGGTGCATCTTCCTCATCCAATAGGTGAATCTCGAGCAATCTTTGAACATCTTTAGGGATCCATGGAATGTTGTGTACTGTTGTGGAGACCCATGGATCTCTACACACATCGTACATGCGCCAATGTAGCCCTCTCGAAGGTTAGGACCCCGTATAGGGAGACCAAACCCAAAATGGAGACCATCTGCAAACCTGCCTAAGATCCAATGCGTCCCCTAGCCTTCTAGTACAACCAGTTATTTAAAGGAATCGAGTTAAAGAGCTTACAAACCATGGACAACAAGTGGGCACCTCACAATGGCATGCCGTTCCATAGTGGGCTTTGGCAAGTGCTAATGTCTCCAAGCTCCAAGGGGGATTAACCAAGTATCTTATTAGGTGGTTTCTACCTTTAGAGGGGATAGTATGTCTAAGTTACATCTTTTAAATGGTGGTGGCATGTGATAAAGAGATGAATGGAGTAGGGAATGAGAGGGGCAATCCTGGGCCACATCTTAAGGTACAAGGGTAGCTAATAAAAGGAAGCCCACACATGGGTATATAATGAATAGGAGGGGGCAATCGTGGTGCATGAGATACCACAGCTTTGATTTTTCCACCCTTCTTTATATGCCTTTTGCTTTTTATGATTTTTCTTTGATTAACTTCTTCAGGCTCAAAGGATAAGGGCATGATATGTAAGGTATACTAATAGATACCCCATTTAAGGTAGGGCACCTCATTTCCCACTAGGGGTTGGCACAATCATGGGTTCCAAAATGATAAAGGAGGCTCACCTAGGGCCTATAGGAACCAGGGTGATGTCCATGGCTATGGTGTAGAGCTCATGCATTTGGATTTTGCCCACGTGCTAAATGTGTTTGTCTCGACCATCTTTTGCATCATGTGATACTTTTTCCTATTGAATGTGGCCAATTATGCTTTTAATTTTCCTTTCAGTTGCATTAACCTCTAAGGCATCATTTCAAGCTCAAACCAAGGTGTGGGGGACAAGTGGAAGCAGAGGCCATGTTGAAAATAAGTGTAACTAGGTTCAGTCTTCATAATGACAAATCTTATAGTAATGTAATTTCTTTGTACCAAGAAAATTTTATATTGATTGCTTGAGTCATGGGTTTCATGCTCAAGAAGTTTCTTGATCTAGTTGTGGCTCCCATTGAGAGCCTTAGGTTAGGTCATTTAAGGTGAAGACAATCATGTATTGTTACACTTTAAAAATGTAATTTTTATAAGTCAAAAGTCCTTCAAAATCACAGTTGAAATACTCCAAAATGTACCCTCCGAAATGTTATCAAGAAGCTCTTGAAATGATTTGTTTGGACAGTCTAGAAGCCTCTCATCAAGTCGGCCTGATCAAGGGTTCATGTCAGCCCAAAGGATGAGGACTAAGGCCTATATATAGACTGCCAAGATACCTCCTCCGGGACACATTCAAACTCGATCTCTAGTAGAAGAATAGTCGAAGTGAAAGGTCAAAGAAAGGAGTTGCAATCAAGCAAAGAAGTTTGCCCTCTTATCCGAAATACCAAGAAGTTTGTTCACACGTGCGGCAAGAGATCCGGCATCATCTTGTATGGTCATTTTGTGAAGTAAAGGGTTCGATATTGAAGCATTTTGAAGGAGAAAAGCACCAAGAATAAGTCTACAAGGGAGCGAAGGCATGGGAGGGCTAGAAGAGCCCTAACACCTCTCTCACATGTAATTGTCTCCTGAGAAATTGCAAACCTGCCCTCGTTGTTCTAGGACAGTCATCCTCTTAGCCTCAAAAAGCTTTGTTCCAAGGATAAGGTTAGGGGCATTGGTATAGGAAACCAATCTCCAGGGCAGTGAAGGAATAGGAAGGCTAGGTGAGTCTCTCCTTGAGCTAATGAGCAGCCCATTATAGTAAAATTGCAGATCTACATTGCAAACAGAAGTTGTAGAAAGAAGAACTTGATTGGGTACATTTTGGAGGTATTGCCATCTTGATCTTTGACAGTGTTCTTGAGTGAAAGTTTGGGTCTTGGAATTCGTCAATAAAGATTCTATAAGAAAGAGTTCAAAGGGTTTTTCCTCTCACGATTTGGAGAGGTTTTTGCCCTGGCTAGGAGCCTACATCTTGTGTACTTGTGCTTTGATGATCTTCTTGTTTTGATAGCTAGTTGATGATAACACATCATAATAATAAGAAGAACATAAGTAAGTGAAGAAAAGATATCACAAGCAGTTATCATAGTTAAGAGAAATCAAATTTTTAAATTGCCCTAGATTTCTCAACATGGTATCAGAGGGTGGTTTTACAAAGGGCATGAAGAAGAAGATGGCCTCCCTCGTGAAGAAATCAAAAGATCAAGCAAGTATGGGTTAATCTTATCTCCAAAATTGATAGATCTACAAAAGTTGATGGCTTATTCTTCGCACTCTCTAGCACGTTTCAAGATGAGAATATTTGGGTAATAGATAGTGGAGCTTCAAGGCATATGACGGGACCATCACCAACTCAAGACTCTCTCCAAAGGAAAGTCTTCCTATTATGTGGAACTTGGTGATAACTAAAACTATCTGGTAAAAGGTATTGGACCTACTTCCATCAAACTTGAAGACAGAAGTAACATTCATCTCAACAACATCCTATATGTTCCAGGTCTGTTGATAGAGTTGCTTTTATAGATGGAAAGGTAGTTGTTTGGGCTAAAGATTCAAGCATTGAAAAAGATAGAACCATTGGTGTTCGAGAAGGAAGATTATATAGATTGGCTTCTCCTTTCAATCAAGCACTTGTTCACATTGAAATTAGTCCATGTGAACTATGGTATAGAAGATTGGGCCACCTTCACTACAAAATTCTTCCAACCCTAAATTCCATAGTAAGTGGAATCCCGAATCTTAAAGAAGAACATGAAGGTGTATGAAAGGGTTGTGCCTTAGGCAAGGTTGCAAAGAAACCTTTTCGACATATCACATCTCCTGCTCAAGAGATACTTGATCTCGTACACATTGATGTTTGTGGTCCCATGACCAAATCTCTTGGAGGACATCTATACCATGTCACCTTCATAGATGATCACTCCAGGAAAACTTGGGTTTACCATCTTAAATCCAAGGATGAAGTCTTTTCAAAATTTCAAGAATTCAAAGCTGAAGTGGAAAATCTCACAGAAAGAAATATCAAGACTTTAAGATCTAATAACGGTGGAGAATACACTTCTAAAGAACTTATAGCCTTCTACAAGGAGGCTGGGATTAAGAGGGAGCTCATAGTTCCATATAATCCCGAGCAAAAAAGGAGTAGTTGAACAGAAGAACAGGGCCATAGAAGAAAGTGTCAAGGCGATGCTTCATGACCAAGATCTACCAAAATTCCTATGGGGTGAAGCAACCAAGACTGTTGTCTATATTCAAAATAGAAGTCCCCGCAGGTCTCTGAATAATCAAACTCCTGAAGAAGCTTTGACTAGAAAGAAACCTAATGTGGACCATCTCAAAATATTTGGATGTCCGGTATATATCCACATTCCCAAGGACAAAAGGAAGAAGCTAGATCCGGCAAGCAAGAAGGAAATATTTGTGGGATATAGTAATTCATCCAAGGCTTACAAAATCTGCATCAAGGAAGGACATCAAATAGAGGTAAGCTGAGATGTAATCTTTGATGAGAATATTGCATTCAAGAAGTCAAAAGATATCTCATCCGAGTTTGATGAAGAGGATCTTCCTATATTTGAGGAATAAGTCAATAAAGAAGAAGAAGATGCTCATGAAGAAGAAAAAGATCCAAGCGAAGCTATTACTATCCCTGAAAAGAGGAAGAGACCTAATTGGTTGACCTCTACACTTCAAGATGCTGAAAGACACTATTAGAATAATGCTATTTTAGTGTTTACTGCACATCTATAATTGTAATTAGCAGTTTCTTGTTAGAAACTTGTTGTTTCTATATTCTTGATAGAAACTTGTTGTTTCTACTTTCTTAGTAGAAACTTCTTGTTTCTGTAAATACACTTGTATTATTTATTGAGCTTTACTGTTCATTGTAAATCAATTCAATCCATATATTGATTATGGTATTGGAGCTTAGGTATTTTTCGAAATAATTTTTCACAGTTCGAAAAATTTTGTGCTTCATTTCGAAATTGCTCTCCAGGGGTCTGGATTTTTTTTTTTGCCGGAGGCATTGAATCCGAGATCGAGAGCATTGTGTCGCCAACACTGATTCCAGAAAGGAAGACATAGTAAAAAGTGTCGAGGCAGCTGTTCTTCAACATCGGCACGCCCACGGTCCCGTTGGGCACCGCAGCCCGTCCAAACTGTAGCGTGCTCAGTGCTCGTTATCGTGGCCACGTTCGACACTTTTGGCCCACCCACGAATATTAGCGTCTCCATTTGTGATGGTGGCCAAATACGACCCGTCATCGTAGCTCACTCCCGTTGGACTGCACCCCAAGACGTCAAGTGATTTCTGCGGACGCTTTTCTCCGCATAGCAGCGACGATTTTTTTTTTTTTTTTTTTGCAGTGCATGCCAAGCATGCAGAGGACAATGAATTCTTGCTATACGCATCTGGACCAGGGATTTGGAGTGAATTGTTTTCTACGCATAGAAGCGTATTGTAGCTCTGCAAATTGATTGCAGACGAATTCGGCTCCGTGTGATTCGGTAGCCGGGAGACGAGATTCGCTATTCAGATTAGGCAGTAGCAATCGCAATCGCACAATCTCTGGCTATACGCAACAATTTTTTTAAATTGATTTTTTTACCTGCGATTCACAGGTTCTTCCGACCATTAAACGCCTATGTTGAAAAAAAAAATTGTGGACAAGGAATTAACAGTGCAGAGGCTGCGCGTAAGGCTGCATTTCATTTAAATATGATCTTCTGCGGTAGCGTCTTCACTTGAGGCTACAAACGAAATTTCCTGCAGCTGTAGGGTATTTTGTCACTATTTGGGCAGCGAAATTATTCTCTGAGCTAGAAGCCCTATTCTCAGGTATGTATACTTACCTATGGCAACAGAAGAAATTTGTGTTCTATTTGTGATAACAGTTCATTTTTTAACACTGTTTGAGGCAGTTCCGTGGCACAAATTCTAGTAGTGTTGGAGGCTCTGTTGGTGACAGTAAAACCCTCTTGAAGTCCCAGAGGACTGTTTGATAGCACAGTACTGTTTGGGCAGCAGCGGTTCACCTTGTGATTTTTTTTCCTAAGGAATCTGTGGCAGCATATCGAGACTGAAGCTTGATCTGGGCATTGAATCACCTTTGTGCAGGTCTGTGGCATCAAAGAAACAGCAGGAGGCAGAAATTACTAAGGTTGGTTGCAAGGGCCAAGTTGTTAGGATTAGCCGGCATCTACATTGAAATTCGTATTGAATTCCTCTGTTGTTTTTTTGTGTTTTGGAAACCATGCAGTTGGCCTCGCTAACCAATCTAATGTCGAAAGGCAATCAGTGCTTTAATGGCACCAATTATAACATCTGGAAACAGAGAATGTTGGCCATTTTTTAATATAAGCGTCTTGACTAGCTCGTTTTGGGCAACGAGCTCCATCCTGGTACATTCGGTACAGATCAAGATAAGTTTGATGATCGAAATCGAGAGGCTATTATGCTTCTCAAACTCTCTATGACTGATGATCCGACAAGACAATTGCCGAAATCTGGCAACATTTGAAGGAATTGCACGAGACATCCAACAAGAGCAGAGCTTTTTTTCTCAAGAATCAGTTGTTCTCCATCATGATGGAAGAACATATGTCTTTACAGGAACACCTTAACAAGATTAAAGACATTTGAGATCAGCTCAAAGCCATTGGTCGGACCATGGAGGAAGAAGATATGGTAGTCATCACTCTGAAAAGTCTACCAAAACCTTATGAGCACTTCATAGAGACACTCAACATTACCTCCACTAATGTTGATCTAAAGTTTCCAGAGTTATGCACCAAACTCATGCAGCAGGATCGTCGGAAGCAGTGGTTTGGTAGTAGTGCTTCATTAGCCTCCTTAGAAAATGCTTTTGCTACCAAATATCAGTCCTCTTAATCCTTTCAGCAGAAAGGTTCTTCTTAGCCTTCTAATCCAGCTAAGAAGAAAAAAGTGCAGTGTAATTACTGTCACAAGTTCGGCCACATGAAGAAAGATTGCCGACAGAGGCTTGCTTTTGAACAGAAGAAGCAGGGAGGGTCTTATCAGCAAGCGAATATTGCAGAACATTCTGAGGAGAAGGAATCTGTTTTTTATGCCCTTATGGCTAAGAGGTCCTCAGATCATGCCCCGTCTTCTGCCTAGTACATTGACTCTGGTGCATCACGTCATTTTTCTCACAGGCGTGACTAATTCATTGACTTCTCACCTTTCAGTGATTCCGTGGTATTCGGCGGAGGTGAAGAGTACACAGTGGTTGGCAGAGGTACAGTTCAAATCCAGTCTGGTGGGCGCACACTCATCTTCCTAAATGTGTACTATGTTCCTCATATGGAAATCAATCTGTTGTCTGTCAGCCAGATATGAGGAACTCTCCTCAGCTTGATGTAGTGTTCAGTGTGCACAAGTGCTCCATTATTGACAGGGAGACTCGTCTTACGGTTGCTGTTGGTCTAGAGGATCATGGTCTATATAGGCTTCTTGACACTGGTGATTCTCCAGAAGTGGCTCTAGCAGCGCGTGTTTCTCCCATCAACACTCTGTGGCATCAGTGATATGGGCATCTAAACATTCAGTATCACTCTCAGCTCTCTCGGGAGGGACTTGTGTCAGGATTACCTGATATTCAGACTCAAAAGTTGGGAGTGTGCGGCACCTGTCAAGCTGGCAAGCAACATCGGTCTTCATTCAAGGATGGAGAATCTTGGTGTGCATCTAAGGTACTCCAGTTAATTCACGCTGATATTTGCGGTCCTATGAATACATCTTCAGTTACTAGTTGCAAATATTTTTTCCTTATTGTAGATGATTTCAATAGAAATATGTGGGCTTACTTTCTAAAACATAAATATGATGTATTTAGTATCTTTCAAAAATTTAAGTCCTTAGTAGAAAAAGAGTCTGGCTGTAATATCATAACTCTTAGGACAGATAACGGGGAGGAATTTTGTTCTTTTGCTTTCTCCAGCTTCTGTGATACCCATGGCATCAAACGCCAGTTAACTACACCCTACACTCCTCAGCAAAACAGTGTTGTCAAACATCGCAACCGTACGGTTGTTGAAATGGCTCGTTCCATGTTACAACACAAGAGTGTTGCGAACAAATTTTGGGCTGAAGCAGTGTTTACTGCTGCCTATCTTCTTAATCGATCACCTACTCGGGTTGTTAAGGGAAAGACTCCAGAAGAGGTTTGGTCTGGTTGTAAGCCTCAGATCAGTCACCTCAAAGTGTTTGGCTCTGTTGCATATGTTTGGATTCTAGCTGCTAAGCACTCTATGTTGGATTCCAAAGGCCACAAACTCATGATGTCAGGGTACAGTGACCACCACAAAGCTTATCGGCTGATAGATATAAACACTGGTCGTCTTAGCTTCAGTCAGGACATAGTGTTTGATGAAGACAGAGGATTCTTTCAGTCTCCTACTTCTGAGTAGTGTTCTGAAGATCAGCCTCACAGTGTTCTTCTTCTGTTAGGTCCATCTGATGGGAGGGATGATGCAGCATCAGTATTTAATGATGCACTACCTGAGCTTCCTCCGAAAAATAACCCTCCTCTTGTTGCTCCTGTTGTTCCTGAACCTCCTCCACCCACTCCTGATATTGGTTCTTCTACTCTTTGGCCTAAATGGTGGGCTAAAACTATTGGTGATCTCTAGGATAATGAGCTCCTTGAAGGTAGAACTTCCCGAAATAAGAGCAAACACCAACCGACATTAAATTTTTCTCTTATGGCTAACTTACACAATGTTTTTGAGCCTCAAACCTATTCAAAGGCTAAGGGTATACCTGAGTGGGAGCAGGCTATGGAAGCAGAATTCTAGAGTCTTTAGAAGAATCACACTTTGACCCTGGTCCCTTTCTAATCTTCCTACAGGGAAGAAGCCCATTAGCTGCAAATGGGTGTATAAAGTAAAATACAAAGTTGACGGGACCCTCGACAAGTATAAGGCTCGCCTTGTTGCTCGAGGATTCTCACAGAAGGAAGGCATAGACCATGAGGAGACCTTTGCTCCTATAGCCAAGATGAGTACCATATGGCTTGTCCTTGCCTTAGCAGCTCAGTTCAATTGGAAAGTCCATCAGATGGATGTAAAGAGTGCTTTTCTAAATGGTGACTTACAGGAAGAAGTCTACATGACGCACCCTCCACGATTCAAGGTTGTCGGTCAAGAACAGAAAGTTTGTAAATTATTCAAAGCACTCTATGGTATAAAACAGGCCCCTCGGGCTTGGTACATGAAAATTGATAAGTACCTAACAGATCATGGTTTTCAGCAGAGTCCATCTAATGCAAACCTGTATATCAAACATATTGGTGATGATATTTTGTTTATGGTTGTCTATGTGGATGATCTTATCATTACTGGCCGTTCAGCACATTTGATCCATGGGATCAAACAAGATTTGTGCAACACTTTTGATATGACAGAATTGGGACATCTTCATTACTGTTTAGGGGTGGAAGTCTGGCAGACTGAGAACAACATCTTTCTCTCTCAGTCCAAGTATGCCAAAAATCTTGCGGATAGGTTCAGAATGCAGGATTGCAAACCTACCACGACTCCTATGGAACCAGAGCTCAAACTTTCAACTCAATCATCCTCACCAATTGTGGATGAAACTTTATTCAGGCAGTTAGTGGGCAGCCTCATCTATCTTACTGCCACTCAATCTGATATCAGTTTTGCAGTGAGCTACATTTCACGCTTCATGTCAGCTCCTAAGGCTGATCATTGGATAACATCCAAGCGTGTGTTGCGTTAGGTCAGAGGCACTCCTGATTATGGACTTTTGTACACTCGGAGTTCAGATCCTACACTCAGTGGTTATACAGATTCAGACTGGGCTGGTTCGGTTGATGACCGTAAATCCACAATTGGGTATGTGTTTAGTCTGGGATCTGGCGCTGTCACATGGGCTAGTAAGAAGCAACAAGCAGTAGCTCTCTCCTTGACAGAAGCAGAATATCGGGGAGCAGTTAAGGCATCGTGCGAGGCAGTTTGGCTTCGACGTATGCTTGCGAATATGCATGTTTCCCAGGCAGGTCCTACTCCCTTGTTCTGTGATAATTAGGGAGTGCTCAAACTCACCAAGGATCCAGTCTTCCATGAACGAATAAAGCATGTGGAAACTCATTGTCACTACATTCGACAACTTGTTGAATACGGATCCATTCAGTTGCTATATGTTCCCACAACGAAGTAGCCAGCAGACATCTTCACCAAGCCTCTTGGTCCTAATAAGCTTGTAAAATTCAGAGAGTCTATAGGTGTTGTAAATAGATTGAGCATTAAGGGAGAGTATTAGAATAATGCTATTTTAGTGTTCACTGCTCATCTATAATTGTAAATAGCAACTTCTTGTTAGAAACCCGTTGTTTCTATATTCTTAGTGGAAACTTGTTGTTTCTACTTTCTTAGTAGAAACTTGTTGTTTTTGTATATACAGTTGTATTATTTATTAAGCTTTACTGCTCATTGTAAATCAATTCAATCCATTCACTGATTAGACACCAGGCAAGTGGAAAATTTAGAGAAAGCAAGAAACCTAAAAGGTATTCTGGGTATGCAGCCTACATGTCAAAATTGATAGAAGATGAGCCATCCACATTTGAAGAAGCTTCCAAGCACTTTGAATGGAAGTTTGCCATAAATGAGGAATACCAATCTATAATGAAGAATGGTGTTTGGGAAATCGTTCCTAGACCGGAAAACAAATCTGTGATAACCTCGAAGTGGATTTACAAGATCAAGCACGCTGTGGATGGGAGCATAGACAAATATAAAGCCAGAATTGTGGCTAGAGGTTTCTTTCAAGAAGAAGGAATTGACTATGAAGAAACCTTTGCTCCTACAGCAAGATATACAACCATCCGTTCACTGATTTCTCTAGCAGCATCCATGAAGTGGAATGTTCATCAAATGGACGTAAAAACAACATTTCTGAATGGCACCATAGATGAAGAAATCTACATTGATCAACCTTTGGGATTCAAAGTCAAGGATAAAGAAGGCTATGTTTGCAAGATGAAAAAGGCTTTGTATGGCCTCAAGCAAGCACCTAGCGCATGGTATGCCCAGATGGATGCTTATCTGCAAAGACTGGGTAAAGGATGAACCTGTCATCATCCTACTGTATGTAGATGATCTTCTGCTAACAGGAGTAGAAGAACATATTCAAGAATGCAAGAATCAATTGACTGCAGAATTCGATATGAAGGATCTGGGATCCTGCAGTACTATCTGGACTAGAAGTATGGCAAGAACCCAATGAGATTTACTTGCGTCAAGGGAAGTATGTTATTGAAATTCTCAAGAGGTTTGACATGATGGAGTGCAAGCCTATGACAACTCCTATGACAACAAACCTGAGACTATTAAGAAACTCTGAATCCAATATGGTGGATCCCACAAGGTACAAGCAATTGATTGGATCCCTAATGTACATGGTAAATACTCGCCAGATATATGTTTTGCAGTAAATGTTCTCAGTCACTTCCAGATGGAGCCTCGTCATAATCATTGGATGGAAGCCAAGCATATACTGAGATGCTTGCGAGGAAGCATATATCATTGCCTAAAATATGAGAAAGTAAAAGATGTACTTCTGACAGGATCTACTTATTCCGATTAGGTAGGCAGCGAGAAGGATGGGAGAAGCACTATCGGAGGATGCTTCAGTCTAGTATCCTCGATGGTCTCTTGGATGAGTAGGAAGCAAGAGACAGTTGGCTTAAGCAGTGTTGAATCCGAGTATGTAGCAGCATGTGAAGTCAGCCGAGAAGTGGTCTGGTTGAGGAAATTGTTATCTGACTTGTTTGCAGGACCGTTGGCCCCTACAACTATCTATTGTGATAATACCAGCTGTATAAGACTATCTAAGGACCCAGTGTTCCATGGGAAGACAAAGCACATAAGTAAGAAGTATCATTATATTTGGAAGTTGGTGCAGGATGGTGTCCTAAAGTTGGAGTATGTTCCCACCGATGAGCACACTGCCGACATATTAACGAAATCACTTCCAAACAAGAAGCTTGGGTATTTTAGAGACAATCTTGTTCGGTTGATATGTCGTCCCTATTTGAGCGGGAAAGATAGACACTACATTTTTGTCTTCCAAGAATGAAGAAGAAATAGAGGATTGAGTTATCATCTGGCATCCAACACTCTTTGAGGATGTGGTAGGGTATCCAAGATAAGAGTGGGCAAGAGGACCAATATTCTTTGAGGGTTGGGAACCCAAGATAAGAATAGTACTAGCAGGGCATACTCGGAAGAACACACAAGTGGGTATGACCCTAAGAGAGACAATGACGAGTGTGTCTATAAGTCATTGGTCTCGCCAACATTGTGCTCTAGTCTATTTGAAAGATAGAATTGTTAGTCAAGGCCTTGCTATATGGAAACAATGTTGGTTAAAATGATGCTATAACAGATGGATAACTAATCCGGCTCTTTGCTTATGAAAACTATTGTATTGAGAATGTCCATGTACCATGTATGTATGAATACCTCCTTAGTTAAGAGGGAGTGTTGAAATAAGTGTAACTAGGTTCGATCCTCATAATGACAAATCTTGTAATAATGTAATTTCTTTGTATCAAGAAAATTTTATATTGATTGCTTGAGTCATGGGTTTCATACTCAAGAAGTTTCTTGATCTAGTTGTGGCTCCCATTGAGAGCCTTAGGTTAGGTCATTTAAGGTGAAGACAATCATGTATTGTTACACTTGAAAAATATAATTTTTATAAGTCAAAAGTCCTTCAAGATCATGGTTGAAATACTCCAAGCTACTCGAAATGATTTGTTTGGACAGTCTAGAAGCCTCTCATCAAGTCGGCCTGATCAAGGGTAAATGTCAGCCCAAAGGATGAGGACTAAGACCTATATATAGACCATCAAGATACCTCCTCAAGGACACATTCGAACTCGGTCTCTAAGAGAAGAATAGTCGAAGAAAGGAGCCACGGTCCAGCAAAGAAGCTTGTCCTCTTATCTGAAATAACAAGAAGTTTGTTCATACATGCGGCAACAGATTCAAGACTAGGGCATCATATTGTATGGTCATTTTGTGAAGTAAAGGGTTCGATGTTGAAGCATTTTGAAGGAGAAAACACCAAGAACAAGTCTACAAGAGAGCGAAGGCATAGGAGGGCTAGAAAAGCCCTAACACCTCTCTCATGTATAATTGTTTCCTGAGAAATTGCAGACCTATCCTCGCTATTCTAGGACAGTCATCCTCGCGGCCTCAAAAAGCTTTGTTCCAAGGATAAGGTTAGGGGCATTGGTATAGGAAACCAATCTCCAAGGACAGCAAAGGAATAGGAAGGCTAGGTGAGCCTCTCCTTGAGCTAATGAGCAGCCTATTACAGTAAAATTGCAGATCTACATTGCAGACAAAAGTTGCAAGAAGAAGAACTTGATTGGGTACATTTTGGAGATATTGTCATCGTGATCTTTGAAGGTGTTCTTGAGTCAAAGTTTGGGGCCTGGAATTCATCAATAAAAATTCTATAAGAAAGAGTTCAAAGGGTTTTTCCTCTCACAATTTGGACAAGCTTTTTGCCCTGGCTTGGAGCCTACATCTTGTGTACTTGTGCTTTGATGATCTTCTTGTCTTGATAGTTGGTTGATGATAACACATCATAATAATAAGCAGAACATAAGTAAGTGAAGAAAATATATTACAACTAGTTATCATAGTTAAGAGAAATCCAATTTTTAAATTGCCCCAGATTTCTCAACAGGCCAACCCTATATGGATCCAGTGGGAAATGTGGACCCAGGTGGGAAGAATAATGAATGGGACTATAATGAATGGAAGGGGAGTAACGTATGTGGATGAGGGAGCGAGACTACGCAACCAAAATCGGGGATTCCCATTTAGTACCACCCTAAACCCCAAAGGTCAATAAAATATATCCCACGCGACTAAGATCCAAGGGTAACATCCAAAAGAGGTTTAGGGGACAAAAGCACAAACCTAGCCCGCTCTTTCTGTCAAATCACCCCATTAATCCATGCCCTAAAATGTGTCCATGATAAGCAAATTACAATACTCAATTATCAAATGACAAGGCATAGCTTTAGGTTCGGGAGGCCCACCTTCAAACATAAAATCACGACAAATGGGTGAGGAACCACATGGCTGGCTCAGGTGGCGAAGAAATGGCACAACAAGCTAGTTGGTGGCTGCAAGGGGTTGTTGGCTATCAGTTGAGGACCATCTTGAAGAAAATTTTCTCCTAGGGATATCACCCACAAAATGGTGGGTAACATCTGGCTCCAATTGGGAAGCTACTCAAAACGGAGGCCATGACAACACCAGCAATCTCTTGGTTACCATAGACCTATTACCTGCACATATCAAAGACTAAACCCATGGGGAAGCATGTTTGTACGGTGTCTTATGATCACGCATGCTTAATGTTAGGCCATAAAATCAACAAATAATCAGGTGTGCAAATTTTAATCTAAATGTAGCTACTCTACTATGAGCAATATCATATGACATTAGTTCTAATGTAAAAATCAACATGCAATGCATCCTACTCTAACACACATATGGTGAAAAACTAATACTAAGTGTACTCATAAAGCCAATGCAACCAACATATCATCAAAACAATATAAATATGTCGGCCTATATGATTACTCATGTAGCAAATGCCAAAGGAATGTGGATAGAATCACATGGATGATAAGGTCG
Source organism: Pinus taeda (assembly GCA_000404065.3). Lineage (NCBI taxonomy): Eukaryota > Viridiplantae > Streptophyta > Pinopsida > Pinales > Pinaceae > Pinus > Pinus taeda. The sequence goes on from APFE030296872.1 coordinate 20,591, forward strand.
GTGGGAGGTAGGAAAAGAGAATGCCAACACACAGATAATCATGTGACAAGAGGTAAGAAAAGGATGTAATCTAATCCATGAGATCCTCTCTTCTAACCAAAATACAGAGATTTCAATGACTAGGCAAATAAAACATTGATGGATAGCAACCTTTGCCATATTATTATGGTCCTTATTATTTATGTCATATTTCATGGCCTCTATAGGGTTATGATTAGTAGGGAAGGGAGACTGATGAGACGGAGAGGCACAAGTAGGCTTCCCATGATGATCACACTGGAAAGGGGGAATTATAGATTGATCATGATCCTAAGGGGGTGCCCAAGGAGATAAAGAATATTCAATGAGGGTCTCTTCCTTGATACTATACTCAAAAAGGGGAAAGGGATCAAGGTCACTTGAGATAATATGAGAATAGGTGCAAGAATCATTTTCAAAATGATGAACAAGAGAGGGAGGCAAAGAGGAGGGTGGAGTTTTGTATCCAATAGGTTTTTCTTCCCCAAAATCATACGGCTTAGGGGATTTGAATATAACATCATACTTAGGAGGTGGGGGCCTTACTGATTTCCTTAGTATCAAATATTCGCCCTCTCCAAAGAGGAAAATTGATCACTTCTAACTACCCCTCTTTAAGCAAGGGAAAATAAAATTTCTCCTTCCCAAGGGTATCAATGGATATGTCTTCATAAATAATACCCAAGAGAAAGCGAGGACCATTTTCAGCCTCATCCTCCTTGTTGGTGTCGTAAATGGGAGCACAATCAAATTGAGGACCAACAATTTCCCATTTCTCCTTTTCAATATGGGAGTAATCTCCAATGTCATCTTCTATGGGGCAAATGGCATCACCTTCCTCAAGGTTCTCAAAAGGAGAGTCATCAAGCGTAATATCCTCGAGGAAGGTAAGGTTTTTCTCAACTTCATCCTTCCCAATGTTAGCACTTGAAATTTCACCTAGGCTGAGATAGACAAATCTCAAGGCTACATCAAACCATTCAGCCTCGTAGCT
>APFE030296884.1:7682-21528 GCA_000404065.3 Pinus taeda
GGGGGGATAGGTGGAGAGAGAGAGAGAGTGGGGGAGAGAGAAATTGGGGGGAGAGAAGGAGAGAGGGAAGGATATAGACACATAGGTGAAGGGGGGAGAGAGGGGGAATACTAAAGAGACAAATCTAGATATTATTTAGTATTATATAGCCAACATAGATCCATATTAACCCCAAATCTATCAAGCATTGAGAGCGATCAAATATCTCGAGGTGCAAACTTTCCACAAGTTTTGCACTAAAAAACGAGGTTTACACCTCGAGATATTTGATCCCTCTCAGTGCTTAACAGATCTGTGGTTAAGATGGATCTACGCTGGTAACTTTAAGCCCATCATTAAGGATTTGTTGCATGCGTACTAATAAGTACTAACAATTAATATCCACAAGGAAATAAGGAAATATAGGTGTATGCATAAGATACTTAAATGATTTATATGCCACTCAAGCTTCAACGGAGTTGAGCTAGGTGTGTCCAAAATAATATCTTTTTAGGGGTTTCGCATTAACGGAAATTCCTTATCTTCAGTGTATGCATTTCTTGTATAAAATCATATTAGTAACTTAGGCTTCAAAGGAGTTGAGTGTAGTGTGTGGATTCTACTATTTTTTTAGAGGTTCTCATTGATTGAGTTATCTTGTATGAATCTCTTGTATAAAATCCTATGTGGAGGTGTTAAGGGTGAGATTCAACTATAGGGGTTATGATGTCTTAAAAGGAATTTAGGTTTGACTGAGTTTCATATAATACTAGTGAAATCATCCCACTATAGCATTTTAATAAATATGATTTTATAATTAAGGCTTCTTTGCATATTTTCTTGATAACTTTAAGCCCATCAAGGATCTGTTGCATGTGCATTAGTAGATACTAATAATCATGATCCATAAGGAAATAAGGAGTAAGAGGTGCATGCATAATATACCTAAATGAATTATATGTCACTCAAGCTTCTAATGAGTTGAGTTGAGTGTGTGGAAATTAATATCTTTAATCATGATCCACAAGGAAATCAAGAGTAAGATGTGCATGCATAATATACTTAAATGAGCTGCATGTCACTCAAGCTTCTAGTGAGTTGAGCTAAGTGTGTGGAAAAGAGTATATTTTTAGGGGTTTCCCATTAACGAACATTATTTATCTTCAATGTATGCATTCCTTGTATTATATCATGTTAGCAACTCAGGCTTCAAAGGTGTTGAGTGTAGTGTGTGGATTTTAACATTATTTAAGAGGTTTGGCACTGATGGAAGTTATCTTGTATGCACCTCTTGTACAAAATATTATCAAGAGGACTTAAGGGTGACATTCAACTATGGGGGTTACACTTTCTTAACAAGCATCTTGGATCAACTGATTTTTGTACAATACGAGTGAAATTATCCCACTATTTGGTAGATCATTATTCCTCTAACATTGGGGTTGGATCGAGCTTAGGCATAGCCAAGCCTTGAGAGAGAGAGGAAAAAATGTCATTGATAACTATATCAATCACTTATTTCCAATAATTATTGCCAATTTTCATGGAGAGTTTTATTTTTAAAAGCTGATTGAAATCTTATCATAAATTCTAGAAGTTGTTGTTTAATTCCAACCGCCAACCTTCTCTCATATAGTGAGTGTCACTTTTCTATTTCTTAATGCATTCCATTGCAAGTATCAATAATTTCCAAGGCATCCAAAAAGTTCACCCATAACAAGAGGGCACCATATAAGACACGTGTAGAATTTTCAAGAGATATAACTTAAAGAAAAATGTGTATGGATAGAAGATATGTTTGATCTTCTAACCTTTCCCAGACAAATGATTCCCCCTAGTTTATTGAACAATGTGCTCAAGGATTTAGAGCCAATATCCAAGCCACTATGCCATTGAGAAGGTTAATGAATGGCGATTATTGGTTACCAAGATTGAATGCAAATAAAATGAGGCAATCAATTATTAGTGTTCTTTTTCCATAAAAATACTGAGTACTTCACCTCATCTCCATCGAGCTTGAATTTGATCTACAAAATATTTGAAAAATCACAAGATTTGGAAAATCTAGTGACTACTTGATTCTAAACAAGCCTAGTGCAACATAAAACACAACTTATATTGTCCATCATTCTAAGAAGACAATGATGAATACATGATATACAAGTGTGAAGACCCTATAGATATTTCTAAATTGATAATATCATTTGGCATAGGGTGTATTTGGCTTTTTCATATGAGAAAAATCATAGAGACACATTCTCCCATAGTTCCATGATCCAATAAGCCTTCTCATTTGAAACATCATATGATGCCATGTACAAAAGAATAATTATGTAACCCCACAACCACATGCAAATTACTAAATGTCATAGTAGCAAGTTGTGTCTCTTTTTCTTGCAGCTGCTCTCTCAGCCTTTGTGTTCTCTACCTATAGTTGCCTATCATGATTGACTCCCTTAGTTTTAGATCATTCAATTATTTTCCCATCTCATTGAATTTATCCTCGATGAGGCCCACATATTCTACACTTTTGGATTTTTCAATTTGCATCCATCTATGTGTTCTGTCTCTTTCCTTCTCTAACTCAAAGAGGAGTGGGATGGAAAATTTCTCAGCTATAATCCTACCTCCCTCAACAAATTTATAATATGATTCCAAATCAGGTTTTGGATCAATATATTGGATTCCTTGGAGGCATTTCTGATATTATTTTGGGGTGGCTTCCCCTTCCTGTAACACCTCCTGCTTCTCTCGCAACAACCCCTGTTTCTCTTGTAGCTGCTATGTTTACTCTTGTATCTCTTATGTTTCTTCTTGTAACATGACAACTTGTGTCTTGAGCCTCTTAAAGGTGACTTCCCTGGTGGTGGGCCTTCCATAGGTAGCACAAGTTGCTTAGTTTTGGCCTTAGCATAGGCGACTTCTTCAATTTTTCCCTCACTAGGTCCCACTTATTCCTTCTTTTTTACTAACTTGTCAATAGTGATAGGGATTTTAGAAGGAGGATGAGGCTTAACTTGCCTTATCTTGGTGCACTTCCTTATTTTGAAGTATAAGGGACCTTGCTTTGATTTTCTTCTTTTGGGCTTGACAAGTGTGTCCAATGTGGACAGTGTTGCAACCACTTCTTGCTCGGTGTTCCCTAGAGAGAGACTTGTTTTTTGTCCTTGTTTTCCTATATCTTGAGGATTGGATGCCCCCTCACGGTTTGTTTTCTTTGTTCATTGGTTTTCTCCTTCTCCTTAGTTTTTATTTTTTCTTCTTATGTTCCTGCTACCTTCTCTTCTTCCTTCTTTCCTTCCCTACCTCCAATGTTAGAGGTTAGTGTTTATTCATGTGCAGTGTCTTGGGTTTCAATGAAAATTTCCCTGTCCATGTCTATACAATCAGTCCATAGCACAATGTTCCTTAGGTGACTTAGAGCATCCATAATAATCAGCTTAATGAGACCATGGTGGGAAATATGTTGGTGCTTCCCTTCCCTCACTTTTTGGAACGACTAGTACAAGAGCTAAGAAGGTTGTAGCCTTCTGCAAGTAGAAGCCTGCGTACTGGTAAAGGACTGCACCAGTACATTGTAAAGGAAGTTTCTTATTAAAGGAAGATAGAAACAAATTGTAGCAAGTGGTTTTCACCCACATTGGGTTTCCACCTTATATCATGGTGTTCATGTGTGCTATTTATGTGTATGATCTGTTCTGTTTACTGTTCATATGGTTAATAATGTTTTGATGCATTCACTGAAGATGAACTAACTAAATCATAAAGGTTACTAGATGTACGGTAGTTGCTTTTAACACAGTCGTCTATATACGCGGATATCCTTAACTGAAGTAGCATATATGAATCTGAGTATGAAAATGAAAATGTATCTTATTTGCTAATACTGATTCACCGCCCCCCCCCCCCCCCCTCAGTATTATTTCCAACAGATTTGACAATGGCTGTGAAGGTAGTTGATTTGTCTTTTGTTGGAATGGAAGAAAGAATTGGGAATTTGGATTCTGTTGAGAAGGTTGTTGTTGTTGTGGAAATGGAAATGAAAGTTGTGGAGCTTGTTGATTTTGAAAAGATGGAGGATATTGATAAAATTGAGCAAATCTCCCATAAGGATTTTGCATACCTTGTACCCATGATTGAAATGGATTGTGAGGTTAGGACCAAGGTTGTTGCCAAGGATTCCAATTTGGTGGGGGTTGAAAGTTCGTGGGGTTGTTAAACCCTTGATTTTGCTACCCCTGCCAAGGTCTCCTTGAAACAAAACAGAGAGACTCAATTGAATTTGGGTCTTCTTGAAACACAACTTTGAGCCCAGGAATTGAAGGAAAATCCTTGGTCTCATGGCTTTTTGAACAAATCATACATGTTTCTACAACTTTTGCATCTAAGGGGAATTCCCTTAGAGCATGTTTCTTCCTACATTTTGGACAAAAGATGGCCAAAGCTTCAATTTCTGCATTTTGCTTGTTTTGTATCTTAAGGGTGTCTATTTTCTCACTAAGACTCCCTAAAATATCAGTTTTGAACTCATCAAGCATGTTGCCAATCTTAGCCCTACTTACTGATCCAGTTGTAGATTTGTTTGCTCTAATGAGAGAAGGATCTCTAGGCCCTTTTCCAGTTTTATATTTTCCCCTTGAGAGATGGACACATAGTTTTGCTATATCATGAAGTGGACGTTGAGATATATCTCCTTTCCCCATCATGTTCAAAATATCTATCCATTCATCTCTAATGGCTTTTAATAGAAGGGATTTCAAGGTTTCCTCATCTAGGTTATTCATTTTTGCTCTTTTCAGGTTGTATTGAAATCTTTCAAGTAAATCCTCCAAGTTTTCATCTTCTTTTTGCACCATTTTGAATACCTCATCCTTATGATTGGTGGGCATACAATAGTCTAGGTATCTATCCAAAAATGTTTGTTTCATATCATTTGAAGTCCTAATAGATTGAATGACTAATCCCATGAACCATTTCAGAGCAGCTCCCTTCAATGTTGAAGGAAACAATTTGACTTTTTTAGAGTCTTCCATATAATCATAATTTCGGCACACGACTTCGAACTGAAATAGAAATGTTTCAGGATCCTCACTTCGCAACCCATAAAAGTTTGGGAGGACAGATGGTGAGATGTTTTTCGTTGTTGTTCGAGATTCCTCATCAACTATAGGAAATCCAAATGAGTTATCTCCATCCCTATTTCCCTCGTTGTTACCTCTACCTCCTCCATTGTTTCCTCCTCCTCTACCTCTACCTCTACCTCCTCTAAATCCATTTACTGCTTCCTCTGTCATGATAGCTTCCTTAGAGATTTCAGAGTCCTCTGGTTCTTCTACTAATGGTGAACGAGGAGGAATTTCTCCCTCTTCTTCTTCAGGTGATTCTATTTCCTCAATTACAATGTGTTTTCCTCTAGAAGTAAAGAAAAGGTCTTTTCCTAACTCAGATTCGGTGGATAGTGTGGGAGAGTTTCCTAATTCAGCTACTGCCTCTTGAATTCCAGGAATCCTAAGGCTAGGAGTGTGAGTTGGAGATGATGGAGGTGTATCTTGTCTATACCTTGAAGTAGATGGAGTTGTAAAAATCAAACTCTTGGCCCTAGCTATAAACCTTCCCCTAGAATCTCTTGCTCTATGCATGTCATTTTCTTATTTTTCTTCAAGTCAGGCTAATACTTCTCTTTCTGATCTTCCAGATAACTCTGGGTGCAAGAAGAGAGCATACTCAAGAAATAACTGAACCAATAACTCTCTTTTTTGATCCTCTAGGTCACACTAGGTGCAAGAGGAGAGCATACCTTGAGAAGTCATCAATTTTTACCTTCCTTGAAATTTTCTTGTTTCTTTTTAAGAAATTGGCTACCTAGTTTCACTTCCCCAACAATGGCGCCAAAATGTTTGGTCAATTTAGTGTGTCCTAAATTGCTATATAAATTGTCAATCCAGGAGTCGTAAACTGCTGAAGTGAAGTGCACTATATATGCAAGATAACCGATTTCTTACTTCTTTATCGTTTTTTATTTTTGGTTTGTTTTTGGGTTTATCTTCTTGTTGATTCCCTAATGTGAGATGGAAATTCTAAAAATGAAGTATGGATATAAGTGTTCAAGGCAATGGTGACCTTTAAAATAATTTCCAAACTTCAAAGTTTTCAAAAAGGTTTTCAAACTTGCAATGATGAAATCAATTACTAAGAGAAAATAAAAATGTACCTAAGTTCTAATTAAACCAAACAGTGGGCTAGTGACTATGAAACCCAATATCCTTGCTGCTGTATAAAAAGTAAAATGAACTCAAAGAAATTCAAAAAATGTAAGCAAAGTAAACTAAATCATATTACATCAACTCATATTCTGACCCCTTACCATTCGACTCGCTCTAGCTATAGGAGGTAATCATAAACAAATTGAGTAATCTGATATCTAAATTGCATAAAATGAAACTAAGATCAAACTACGCATTCATACTTCAATCCCTCACCATTCAACTCACTCTGGCTATAGGAGGTAACTAAAAATGACATGAGTAATCTAATCACTAACTTGCAAAAAAAAAAAACTAATATCAAACTACGCATTCATACTTCAATCCCTCACCACTTGACTCGCTCTGGCTATAGGAGGTAACTGAAAATGACATGAGTAGTCTAATATCTATCTTGCAGAAAAGTAAATGAACAAAATAAAACTGAAAGAAATAAACAGTGCTAGAATTAGAACTAAGAAAATAAATTAGCAGAAGGACAAGATAATTCCATCATGTCATTAGTCATTAAAAAGCTATGTGCACTTGCTCGGGCTATCTATTAGAACCTGAAATAAAGACATTGATCAGTTAACAACCATTAGAAAGCATAAAAGAAACTATGGACAACAATCAACATGAATACCATAAGCAGTGTAATATATACAACCAAACAATTATGGCGTCAGGAATGTAAATGAAGAAAGCATGAAACTATACAGTAATTACATAACCTTGGTGTACAGGGGCCCTTTGCAACCTCGGCGAATCAGAAATCAACCACGAATTGAGCTTAAAAATACTGTCTTCTCATGTATTAAAATGTAGCCATAATATAAGGATTAAGTCACGACACAGTGGCTCGTGAAACAGTCAAAATTACATACAAAAAGCTAGTTAATATGCATATGAGAATGCTTTATTTATAACAGGAAATGACACAACTACTTCCTAAAATCTGCGCTGATAAACAGACACATGAATGGCCACGTCCAGAAATCTAGCAATATGGTAGCCGTGAAAATTAAATCCAAGGAGGGTGGCTTTTAGATTTGGTTCACGGAGTAGTCCACAGGTGTTAGCACGCCTCCTGGGATTTAGGAATTTGCCATGCAAGTCTTCATGTGGTGAAAACAGAGTTCTGCCACCGTAAAACTCTTAGGTTGACCACCGCTTGACTGTCTTTGACCACGGTCTTCTGTGAGTGATTCGACTGAACCAAGGGGACACATTCCATGTCCACATCATTTGCAACTTGCCCATGTGGCTAGATTCTCCAGTAGACACTTGTAACATAGATTTCAACAAAAAGGCTGCGGAAAGTGACAAGATTCCGCAGCTGACTGAGCAAAAATCTAAATCAAACAGCAGTCACAAGACATAGTTAGGAAACCATTTTATATGCTGTTTTTAAACTAATATGCAATGATTTGACAGCTTGGAGGTTCAAGTATCTGGAAAAAAAAGCTAAAAAGGTGTATAGGGAAGATGCAAGTTTGGGACTCAACAGGGTGCACCAATGTTGTTTGTGAAGAAGGATTGTACTCTTAGATTGTGCATTGAATATAGACAATTGAATAAAGTGACCATAAAGAGTAAGTATCCTTTGCTGATGATTGATGACTTGTTTGATCGGTTGAAGGGAGTAACACTGTTCTTAAATATTTATTTGAGATCAACATATCAACAGGTGCACAACAAAGAAGAATATATTCACAAGACCACATTCTGTACCAAGTATGGGAATTATGAGTTTGTGGTGGTTTTTTTTGGTCTTACTAATGCTCCAACTACTTTCATGTGTTTCATGAACAATGTGTTGCTCCCTTATCTAGAAAAGTTTGTGATAATGTATATTGATGATATATTTATATATTCTAAGAAAGGGGAAGATCATGCAGAGAACTTTGCAACAATTTTAATATTGTTGAGAGAGCATCAATTGTATGCCAGGCTTAGAAAGTGTAGTGTATTTCAGACTAAAGCTCATTACTTGAGACATGATGTTTCCAAGTAAGGTGTACCATTGGACCTGGAAAAGATTAAAGCTATCATGGAGTGGCCAACTCTTAGGAATCTGGATGAGGTTAGATCATTCATGGGACTAACAGGTTATTACAAGTGGTTCATCAAGATCTTTTCACATATTTCCTATCCTATTACATCTTTGTAGAGAAAAGGAAATAAGTTTGAATGGACTGGGGAGTGTGCAACTAGTATTGAGCACTTGAAGTATTTTCTTACAAATGCTCTAGCCTCAAGATTTCAGATCTTGATAAAGAGTTCATTGTATGTACAAATGCTTGCAAGAGAGGACTTGGTGGATCCCTAATGTAGGAAGGACATGTGGTATGCTATGAGTCAAGGACGTTGAATGAGCATGAGAAAATCTATGACACTCATGATCTTGAGTTGGAACCTATAATTCATGCATTGACAATGTGGAGACATTATCTTCTTGGCATGAGGTCCACCTTGATGAGTGATCATAGTGGGTTGAGGTACTTATTTGACCAACCTAATCTAAATGTCAAGCAAACTAGATAGTTGGCTACTCTTAGTGAGTTTGAATATGAGATCAGATACATTAAGGGAAAGGAGAACAAGGTTGTAGATGCTCTCAGTAAGAGAGCACAAGTGAATCATTGCAACATTAAGTTCTTATGGGACAAATTTGCAGGATAGGATATTGCAGGACATTCAAGGAGTTTCAGGTTGGGGAGCATGTATACATGCGCATCAAGCACAAGAGGAGCTCCTTGAGGATTGAATCATGTGTCAAGTTGACACCTCGGTATTTTGGGCCTTTTAAGATCCTTGATAAGATTGGACCAGTGACCTACCGACTTGTATTGTCGCCAACAGTGAATATTCCTTGATGTTTTCCATGTTTCATTTCTTAAGAGATATGTCTAGGATGTTGATCATGTGATTGATTGGTTTGTATTGTAGGTGGAGCTAGAGGTAGAATTCCAGCCAGAACCTAAGTGCATTTTGCAGCGGAAACAACTCATGCTTCGGAACCAAGCAATAGAGCAAGTTAAAGTGCAGTGGAAGCACTTTCGTCCCGATGAAGCTACATGAGAGATGGTTGATCAAATTTGGGCTTTGTTTCCTTCTTTATTTGCTAGTTGAGAAGATGTTTTTAATGTATGTGTTTTGGTTTGTATTTATATATGCATATGTGTATTTTATATACGACATTGAGTTGTGTTATAAAGCTCCAATAAACAGTATGATGTAAATATTACATTGAGTTGTGTTATAAAGATCCAATATGTAGTATGGTATTCATGGTTTCAATAGTTTGGTATGTTGTAAATGTTTCATTGAGCTATGTTACAAAACTCGATGGGAAACATGTTTTGCTAGTTACAAGTGCCATTGAACACCGAGGATGGTATTCCCCCAAGGAGGAGGGAGTTGTAACAACCCCTGGTTGATTTTCTATGTAAATAAAATATGACCAAGGTCATGGGACACATACTCCAAGTTGAATGTTGAGAAAAACACTTTATTGGGCATCACTTGTGATTAATTAATGTCTATAAAAATTGGAAAAGGCATTGGAAAAGGAAAATATGTAATAATTGGCATTTATTTATGAGAAACAAAGGAAAATAGGAGAAAAGGAAGGTGAAGAGACACAAATTTGCATGCAAGGGAAATTAGAGGAAAAATGAACGAAAATGAAGAAAATAGCGGCCTCAATGATAAAAAGGATTTAGGGAAACAATGCACAACTTTTGTTACTTGAGTTTTTTTCTCTCTCATTCATTCTTTGATTCTCTTATACTCTTTCACACTTAGAGAATTATTGTAGCACTCTAGAATTCACTTGGGTTTGGATAAAGAAGACAAAGGAATTTAGGAAAGTACAAGAAGACAGTTGGATTAGTAACTACAACTAGATTTCTTTGTAGGTAATAGGATGTTTGTGTGATTTCCTTTCTGATTTTTGGATGCATGGTATATGCATGTGATTCCTTGGTTATGTTTTATCATTAGCATGGAGATTTTCTTGGATTGAAAATGGTTTAAGCCTTTCCTCACCATTTCTTGGATAACCATGGTGTTGTGGGTTTCTCCACTTGTTGCTCTGATTGGCACTCAAGTTCCCTTCGGCTGTGGGTTGGAACAAATGCTCTCGAAGCCCTAAAGTAGCTTGGGTTGAGCTACTAGTTCCTAGAGTTGTAGGTTGGGACAAACTCTCTAGAGGCTTTTGTGGGTTGAGTTACTAGTCCCTATAGTTGTGGTTGGAACAAATTCTCTAGAGCCTTAGAAGGTTGCAAGTTGAGTTACTAGTTCTTGGAGCCCTAAACAACTTGGGTAGAGATTGATATGGCTGATGTTAGTGATTTCCTTACCATAGAGGTGGAATCATTGTGGTTGATAGTTGAGGTGGTTTGGCCTCTTGAAGCCCTGGTTAATTTTATTTTGGTTTATTCCATGAGATACCACAGTCATGCTTGGAATATGGCATGGGGATGATTGGCTAAAAGAGAGATTTGGTTAAGCCCAATCTATGGTCGGGTGGTACATGGAAGTCCCTGACTTGGTTGGCCTTTTTATATGTTAATATAAAATATTTTCCTATTGTGATATATGAGCATTTGTAGTGATTATGTTGGTGATTTTATGGCTGATTTTCTATGGTTTCTATTTTGGTTATATGTTGGTTATATTATGGTTAGATGATGTATTCTATCTATGTCTCTTGACAATTTTGATAAGTTATTGAATGATTTATGGATGCATGGACTAACAAGTTTTATTGCAACTAGCCATAGATGAATTAGAGCCTCCTTGGTGATTCTCAGATGAAGACTTTTAGTTTATGATCATATATGCATTCATGACATGTAGCTTACATGTTTTCCATGCAGTGGTATGGAGGCTAGCCTAAACAAGGGGATCAGATCTCAGAGCCATTGGTACTGAACTTGGGAGTTTAGGTCATAACCTCATGGAAGTAGGATTCTGCATGTGGTTGGGGCCTCATAACTGCACTCTTGCCTTGTTGTGCATGCAGTTGGGGTGCTAGGTCAGAGAAAAAAAGGTTCCAACTCAGGGATTGATCACCTGGGGTGGTTTTACATCTCTTGAGTGATCTACAGTCCCTGTAGGATGTCACTAAGTGTTAATTTTTTAGGCTCCACTTCCTTAACTAGAACTTGGAGGTTAGGTCATGTCATAGTGATACTTGTCTCATGTTTATCGGGGAAAGCTTGTGAATTTGGGTAAATGTGGGGGAGGTGGTTACATCAGGCTCAGACAACTTTGAGGTCATTTTTGGTTAAAAAATATGATGAAGTCTCCTCCCTAGAAATATCTCACTCAAATCTAGGGGCTCTTCCCTAAGCGTATTCAGAGGCAACCCTAATCTACCATTTTAATGGCTTTTGCCCCCCCATTTTCAATCTCTACCAATGAATCCATTCCATATGGACTAAGAATTGCATGGCTATTTTTTGCTCAAGAGGCTTTTTGATTGTGTTATTTGAGGAATATGAAGATTATCATCAAATTTTATCTAAAGGGCCCTGGTTTTGGGGCAATTTTGGATTGTTTTTAACATCTTGGTTCCCAGATTTTAAACCTTACACAATTTTTATTACCAAGATGCCAATATGGGTTAGGCTTCCTAATTGGTTAGCTGACTTGTGGAACTACACAATATTTCATGGAACTGGCAACTCTATAGGCTATTATCTTATTACTGATGTCTCTCATGGGTAGCTTGATGTATACACCTTTGGAAGAATTTGTGTTGAAATTGATATCAGTAAAGGGTGGCCTAACCAAATCAACTTAAAAATCAGTGATTTTCACTATACTTAGGCTTTGGACTATGATAATACTACTTTTCATTGTCACTTTTGTCATCAAACAACTTGCTTACAAAAACTCTTTTCGAGTGTTTAATTCTCAATAGAAGTGGAACAACCACAATTCTATATCTAAAAGTTGGTAGCCCTATTACCCTCCTCCTATGGAGGGAAAGGCCTCTATGTTGGATAAGGACAATGAAGAAACTAATGATGAAATCCATCTGTGGGACAAGGTCCAAGACTGAAGGCCTCAAACACTTCCTTTGATTCCTAGTGTGGAGAATGCTCCTTCGGTAATCACAAAGATAATGAATAATAATGCCCCTTTGTAAATATTGATATGAGCTCATGATTCAGGTTCTTTAGACTTTGAGAGGGAATCTTTTTCAATGTGCAATGATAGTTTTCATATCACTTTGATCGAACTTCCTTCAGAAGGTTACATCAAGGTTTAAAAAATGGAAGGAACGAAAGGCCACCTTGAGTATCAACCCAAATTGAGCTATTCTCCTCCCTTGTTGTGTCTTATGTCCTTCTACATTTACCTTGCTATTCTTTGTACCATTCATCTCTGCGTTGATACTACTAGTATAGGGAAAATTGTGCCAAAAAAAGAGTCATGATGACAAATAATGTAATTTTTTTATGTTTGATTAATAGAATTTTTAGACTTACAAAAAAATTATTATGATTTTTTTAATTTTATATGTGTGAGAGAGAGGAGGTGAAGCTAATATTGAAATATTTTACTCAATATAGACATTCAAATTCAAATATTTTATTTAGAGTTTACATTAAAGAAAAAAGATGTTACTAATATTTTTGTTAAATGTTATGTGTTGCTATAATATATTTTTTTGTAAGCTTAGGTAGTGGCCGTCCTTACAGTGCACCCATCGACAAATTATTCTATGCTCTGTGAGTTTAATTTTAAAAAGAACATGGATGTGGGCCTTGATTCACTTATATGTGCACTAGTCACTAGATCATTTAATATAATATCTTTGGGTGTAATTGCATGTTAAACCGTTATCTCAATGTTAAACCGTTAGCTCAATGTTAAACCACTATCTCAATGTCAAGATACCTCTGCCTCCATATTAAGCGCTCGTAAGAAAATCACTAAACTTTTTTATAATTATTTTGTTTCTCTAAAATTGCTATAAAATTATATTATTTAATATACCCATTTATTTATGACTAGGATAGATCCATTTTAACTTTGAATATATCAACTGACTAGAATGATCAAATCTCTCAAGATGCAAGTCTCTTTTTGAGTGCAAAATCTCTCAAGATGCAAACCTATTTTTGAGTGCAAAACTTGAGGAAAGGGTTGCATCTAGAGAAATTTAGTAGATCACAGGTTAAGATCATCTATTTTGTTATTAATAATATATTAAATTTATTAATTTCACATCTTTTTACATATAGTTAACATGATTTTTAATTTTTTATAATTTAACATTTTTACATGGTGATATGCATAGCATTGATGATTATATAGATAGAAGAACTTGTATAATTTGAAAAAAAGTTTATTGTAAATAATGATTTTTTTTTAAGTTAATTAATTAAATTTAAGTATGAATGATTTGGTTAATAATTCCTTTCCTAGGTGCATGGGTTCAAGTATCTAGAGACATGATGTAACTCACATGTTGTAGCATTTATGATATAGTTGTCTGGTGTAATCTATAGGGAGTTTGTAATCTATAGTTATATCTGGTCTTTAAAAAAAATTGGTTTATAATTTTATTAATAAAAACTTAATTACAATATAGCATATTGAAT